>JAPYZC010001502.1:0-41887 GCA_030522665.1 Ichneumoninae sp. A BG-2022a | reverse complement strand
CTCGCTGCGCGCTGACTTCGCATAAGTTCGACAACAATAAGAGAAAATTGCAAGTACTTCTTGATGGTGTAAAAATCTGAAAAAAAAATCATGTATACTGAAGGTACTGAGAAGATTAATTTTGCACAATAATAATTGCAAAATGTTACTAGCAAATTCATCATAAAATTAATTGGTTAACAAATTGCCCGGCAACAAAACTTCTTTTTTTATGAAAATGATTCGTTTATTTTTCTGAATACGTATGAATTTTTTCAGATTTTCAAGTAATCGTTGATTTCTGTTCTATAAATATAAATACAAAATCCACGATTACTTAAAAATCTGAAACAATTCATACGCATTCAGAGAAATAAACGAATCATTTTCATAAAAAAAAAGTTTTGTTGCCGGATAATTTGTTAACCAAATAATTTTTTGATGAATTTGTTAATAAAATTTTACAATTATTATTATGCAAAATTAATCTTCACAGTACCATTAGTATACATGATTTTTTCAGATTTTTACACCATCAAGAAGTACTTGCAATTGTCTCTTGTTGTTATCGAACTTATGCGAAGTCAGCGCGCAGCGAGACTCCCTCCTTAATAAAAAAAACAATAGCCAACGTCGACACGCTTGTTACGAGTATCGTCAACGACCCCGAAATTAACCGATGATTATAATTGTTCACGCAATAACAAGGACGTCATAGACGACTACAAGGAGCGGGTGAAGCGTCGGGGACCCGTCTACAAAGAAATCGATCCGGAGTGTCTGAAATGGAACCCCTTCCAGCCGCCCAAGACGCCCGCCGCCTCTAACTAAACTCTCGGAGGCAGCAGCAGGATCCTCCCCCTCGGTCTCGCTTGTCTCCTTCTGCGTCTTCTCCGTCGGGTTACGCCGTCGACGTCCTGGATTCTCACTACCACAAGCTAAGAATCTCCCTTAGGGTCGCCAGACGCCTCCATCCTCCTTCGCCGTCGTGCACAGCCGAGACGGTCCTGTAAGCGACCCTCGTACGGACCACCGTCTGGGCCACAATTTGCGCCGTCGGGCTGTGCCGAGAAGAGTCTCCCGACGCAAGGGAGAAAAGCTCCCTTGCGTCCCGCCGCAGAGGCTCAGCCTTTACCGGCGCGGTGCGAGTGGAACGGGGAACAACGGTCTCGCATCGCGGCAACACCCCTTTGTCAAATACGGAGCTCCGAAGAAAAATCAGCGGCAATCGAGACCGTCGAGTGTTTTCCTCTTCCAGATCGAAAACTTCACACCGACGATCGTGTTCGCCGAACGTTGCGGACTTACACACGTGTACATAGGACCATCGCCCTTCGCAGGATAAACTCGTCGTCGCGCGCCGCACGAAGATGAACTTCGTGCGGCGTATGTCGAAATTGTACTATACTAGTTTATGATTTTTACGATGCTTATATTTTTACTATACGGTCGATGAAGTCGACGGAAAAAAACGGAAACAAAAATACAGCGATGTTTAATCGGTGAAGCCGAGGAAAAAAAAAATCATTGTACAACGTGATGCACGTTATAGCGCACCACGGATCGAGAATGGACCGACGGTCCTCTCGCTGCGAATCTTCGTTTTAATAATCGTCGTCGAGGAACGGAGCTATCAATAAAGTATACACGACGGAATGTACTTTTTGCAAGTAAGAAATATCGTTTTATTCAATAACTTTCATCGTACATCAATTATCATTTTTAACGTGGTTTATGCGTATCAGTTTCTTCTAGTCGTCCTCCTCGATAGCGGGCTCGTCGTAGATCGGTCGGTACTTGTCGGCGTTCTTCGGCTTGTAATTGCCTCTGATCGGTTGATTGTTCATGGCCACCTGTCGCCAGTACTGCAGCGCTCGGGACTCCTCCGAAAAACTCGACGGTGCTTCGGTGTGAACTGCGGGAACAAAATCGTAGATATATTTTTCCAAGAGAGGCTTAAACAAACGTAAAAAAATGTTACAATTTTTTAAAAAATAATTTACGAAATCGTGAAATTTAAGTTTCATGCCGGACTTGCAAAGTCGGAAGTAGAGAGGAATGCGCTCCGTCGGCACGTTTAATCGCGACACACGCACGCGTTCGCGACCATGAAATGTGGGTCACTGCTAGCAGCAAATCGGCCAATGACGAGAGTGTAACAGCGAAAACAGCGAACGCAAGACAGAACATTCGAAAGCCCGTCGGTGCGTCGGCGAGTGTTGCGAATTTCCCTTCGCCGGTAAGGAAGCAGCAGTCGGACGAAAATAAGTGAGGTTTGTTTACGTTTAGATCTCGGTACGTGCGAAAAATAAAACCGGCAATCGCCGACGACGGAGGACAGACGGGAGCTCGCAAAGTCACGGAAAGATCGATAATGTTTGCTACAGAAGTTACCAAATATGTGGATGTAAATCCAGATCCACAGGCCCGCGCAGATCCCGATTATCGTGTAGGCTAATATGCTCTTCCACTCCCCAGTCGGTGCCTGGATCTCCGCGAACGTCTGGCAAAAACTCGCGCGGTAAAGAAATTTCTTTTCATCGACGGACAACTGTCTCCAGTCGCCCCGTTCCTTCTCCCGCAGAGCCTGCGAAACGAGACGGTAAGACAAACGGTCGCGTTCGCTCGCGCACGGCTACATAACCTCAAAAACTGACCAGCAATTCCGGTGTGTTCTCGCGAAATCTTATGGCCGGATACGGATTGAGAGTCATATCGCCGTACATCAGTCGACCGTTCAGTCCATAGCCGACGACTTCCCTGTTGCCGCAACCGCCGCGATTGTAGAAGTTAGCTACCAGAGGTCTCGTCGGCGCGGAGCTTAAAATCTTCATTAATTTCACGGGACTCGCGGAACTCAAGAAACGCAGGCTCGACATGACGCGGTAACTATTTGATCTATCAACACGCGAGACTTACGCTTGCGAAATCAGCGAGACAAACGCTAAGCGATACGATTTCGTGGGTAATTCAATATCGTCGATTGTTCTTGGAAAATAACGCTGACTAGGGTACGAATTTTGTACTAAGCTTTATAGTGGATAAAGAAGCGCAGGCTCGACACGATTAGGTGAAATTACTCGCTCTGTCAACTGGCGAGACTTACGTTTGCGAAATCTGCGAGACAAACGCTAAGCGATAGGATTTCGTGGATAATTGAATATCGTAGATTGTTTTCTCAAAGTAACGCCAACTAGGTTGGGAATTTTATATTACACTTTGGACGAACAGATAATTCGATCAGCCATTTTTTTTTTTTTTTTAAGAAGTGAGCGACGAGGTTTTTTCGATATGTAGCAAGGCACAGTCATATGAATTGCGCTCCAACAGATGCCGGGTATCAAGTTCACCAGAGCACCTGATGAAGTACAATCAACATGCAGCCTCCATGGCCTTCGTCTTCTTCTCTCGCTCTCCCGATTATACTCCGCTGTAATGAAAAAACAACGCACAGAAATACGAAGTTCTCCCACTGCGGGCTTCCATTTGAATTACGACGAACAGAAGATCGGTGCCGACTCGCGGCGCGCGCTACTTCAGGTACCTGACTGGTGTGTGTATTCACAGCCGGAAGTACCTGAGTAACACGCGTTACGAGCGGCGAAACACGCTGTTACCGCTCCCCAGCCGCTCCCGGCTAGCCGGCGAAAGCTCGGCGAACACTCCGCTGCCGGCTGTTCCTGCCTTAATCCCACGACGATAAAACGCGACGTTTCGAAAAGTTTTCCAATTTTAATTCAATGTTACCGGATGGGTTTATTACACATGAAAAATTCCACAGACCTTGTGCGAAATTGAGTTGATTCAAAATTGATGGATCGAGAAGAGCAGAGAGATAAAACTGATCCCCCGGAGATTTCATCGAATAATATAATACGAATTTGACGAACAAAGCCTCGCTCAGCCGCCCGAGTTATACTCGAGAGATCCACGAGGTTTTTTTTTTCTTTTTTTCCCAACCGCCACACGGAGCGCAGTAGTCGTTGAGCCGGTGGAGCAGCCGTCAAGTTAAGTTTATCGTGCACTGTAGACGAACTTTTAATATTTTTTTTTTTCCCCGTTCGAACGATAAACTCGTAAGCTTGGAGGTTTTTTTTTCCGTATAGTTAATACGCGCGTACGCGAGTTCACTGACACAATGATACTTTACGCTCGATATTCGAGTATGGAATCTTTTTCCGTTCTTCGTCACAGTTATGTTGTTGAGCACATGCGAACGATCGGGGAAAAACCCGGAGAATCGTGACGAACGACGCACTCGTACGTCCCGTTTAACGAGCCGGGGACTCTACACTCTACTACTGGCGTGCGGTTTTCATTCATCAAAACGTTTATTGCTTATCGGTTCAGTCACCGGCGGTGGTTTATTGGGCGAGTAAAAGCCACGGTTGCACGGTGAGACCGTAAATATTATACAGCGTAACAAAACGACCGTTACTACCGGGCTGAGCCGGTGTCAACGTCCACGATTAACTTCTACCGTCGTAAAATACTCTATTCTTGAGAATTACGCCGAACCGCAGTTTTCAATAACGAGATTTCGTCCGATTAAAAGAAAAAATTCCGTAGCACAATACGACGATTCGCTTCACGAGTTATAATCGAGATATCCGAGATTCGAGAAAGACCGTGTCTGAGGAGAAATAATTTGTAAAAAAAAAAAAAAAATGTAAAAAGACCACAAAGATCGTTTCGTAAAAGTTGGCGAGACTCGAAGATGGCAGTGTCGCGGATGAGACTCGACCGCCGGTAAGGAGATGGCTCGAAGACGGAGTTAAGAAAGGAACCGAGGAGCTCCGCACCGGTCGCGAGGCGCCGTGAAACTGAC
This sequence comes from Ichneumoninae sp. A BG-2022a, assembly GCA_030522665.1. Taxonomy (NCBI): domain Eukaryota; kingdom Metazoa; phylum Arthropoda; class Insecta; order Hymenoptera; family Ichneumonidae; species Ichneumoninae sp. A BG-2022a. The sequence continues at coordinate 37,080 of JAPYZC010001502.1, read as the reverse complement.
AATGAGGCGAGCCGAGAGCCGAAACTCTCCGAAAGCCTCCCGTGCGCTAGCCACGAGCGGCTAGCCTGGGCCCATTCGTTCGTTCGTTCGTTCGCGAACTTGCTCCGCGAAGAATACCCGTCGAGAGGGAGAAAGGTCGATGCGCGTGAGCGTGTGGTCACGAGGGAGCGCGAGTGAGAGAGGGAGAGAGAGAGAGAGAGAGAAATATTGCGCAGATGTTTGTCGCCCGGTAGACGTTGCAGCGCAGGTAGGCAGAGTCACAGACTTTTCCGAGGGTTCGCCTGTCGTTTGCCCACGAACATTCGGAGAAACGACTGTTCTATTGGGACCCCGTTGGAGGGGAGTAAATTCGCAAGGATAACTATACAAATTGACCCTTTCCTCGTTCCTTTTCGAGAAACCGTCGGACACAAAGACCGTCCGACAATTTTACCGAACGCGCGTACCCGGAATCTGTGCGAGAGCAATAAACGTGTTCGCACGAATGCAGGATATTTATGGATAGAAAAATAGGGCCGGAGTTCTCGAATGTTCGCAGGAAAAAGGGAACTGCAACGAGAACAGGAACACGTTCGCGGTGCGGGGAGACGCGCTATCCGAATGCCGAAGGCTCCCTAATGGCCCCGGCGCTGCTCGGGTCCCTCGACTGTGAGGAAGGTCGATTCTCCGGCACGGTCTTGACCGCGACCTTCCTTCCTCCCTCGCTGTCGATTATTTCCGATAGCTGAGGCGCGCACACACACGCGCGCTGTGGGAAATTTTGATTAATTTTAACTAGTTTTCTTTTTTTCTTAACAATCGAGAAAGCTCGCGGGGCGAGTCGGAGGAGAATGACTGTGTTGCCTCGTTGGGATCGCTAAACGGCTCACGGGTAAGTAATCGCGCACTCCGACAATGAGTCACCGGTTAGCTTTCGCCTGTGCTGTTGGTCTCCCGACGTCGATCGGGTGAGCCGGAGGAGAGATAAAAGTGTCGACGGGCACATGGGCGTGTAAACCAGCAGCGAGCGGTTAGAGTCGGAGTGTAACGGATATCACGTTATATTACACAGATCCCACTCGATGACTGTGTAGTATGATAATAGGAGACGCGAAACGCTCATAGACCGGCGGACAAATACTCGAACGAGTTTTCGTTAACTGGCGCATTTCTCCGAGCGTCGTAAGCGCACGGGACGGCGCGAGAAGTGCCATTATGTCCCGTACTTTTATTCTATATAATTGTGCGCGACCTTGAAGAATTTCAGCGCCAGCCTCAGTTCGTGGAACTCGGTAGTCGACGCATACAGCGCGACTCGTTTACATTTCGCGTACGTGACTGCGCGCGAGCGAGCGAGCGAGCGAGCGAAACGGCAAACGAGCCGCGAGAGAAAGAGGGACAGTCTGCGTACTTTTATCGAAAAGTATAATGATACTTTAGTGCGGCAGATATCGCCCCGTGCACGCTCCGCTCGATTTAAAATGCCTCGAGTGTTATATTCTTCTTTTTTTTCTTTTTTTTTCAAACAATAAAATACCGTTCATCCCCTTGTAATTTAGCGTGCACAATTATAACTAATGAGCGACGATGTTGGCAACAATGGTTGCGTTACATTTGTTAGGTTTATTGTCCGACGATTTGCATGCCGAGAGGCGTTAAATTATTATGAGAAAGGGGCTTGCGAGTAATTTTCTTAACGTCCCACGACCTTCGGGACTGTAAAGGAACGGCCATGCCTGTGGGAGGCCGGCGAGACCCGACGAGTGCCAGGGACGCTTCGCCGAAACGTTGAGAGTTCATTTCCACGTAGGACGAACGAGGCCCGATGGACTGGTGATGGACGAAACTAAAACGATCAACGTTCTGTGGGGGCGCTAACCGACGCCGAGTAACCCGAAACGACCGAGAGAGTCGTTCGATTGACGAACGGGCAGAGTTGTACACAGATATCCATTCGTTTACTCTGCTCGACTCGTGCGCCCGAAGGAAGAGTATTCGCTCGCGGCTTTGTTCGGCGTACCGGCCAACGGCCGCCAATTCTTTTCTCTCTCCCCGAGAAAGGGTACGGATATCGAGAGGGCAAGCGGAAGCTTCGACGTATGAAATCTCCGCTGCAAATAAAAATTAAAATTAAAAAATTCGCGCCGCAGTACAAAGACAGTGTATCGCGTTACATTATTGTTCGCGAAGAACAAAAAAAATATTATATAAAAAGTTAAATTCAACATAATGCAGAGTCGCCGGTTCATTGCTGAGCGTTCAAAGAGTTCTTTCAAAGGTAAGAGAAAAATCGCCGAGATAAAAAGAACCGTATAAAATTGGCAGAAAATCAAGGGGTTCGAGAGCTCGGTCCTCAGTCTCATCTGGCCACGGTGTAGCCCCCTCTCCCCCCCCCCCCTCCCGCCGGGCCTTCTCACTCTTCGTCGCCCTTGTGCCTTTTCTATTTTTAGAATTTCTGCCGCAGTGCAGTTTGCGGGATGCAGCTATCTCGATTCGGTACAGTTGTTGGCTCACTTGGCCGATTCGCGAATCGCGAGATAGAAGTAATGTAACAGTGTGCGTGTAAGCGAGAAAGCATGGCAGATAGTGCAGAAGTTTCTCCCCCCCCCCCCTCTCCCGGCGAAACGTAATGCAGGAGCCACTGATCCTTCGGGGATACGTGGGTAGCGGCGGTAGGCAATAGTTCTCTCGATGCAAAAGTCGATGCGGAGAAGAAAAGAGAGCAGTCAAGTGGCTTTGGCACTTTGGTAGGGTATTTCTGACTTGGGAATAAACGTGCTGAATTGCGATTGCCTAGACGCTATATTGCACACTTTACAGTTTAAATGAAAAAAAAAAAAAAGAAAATTAAAAATGTAAGAAACTTGCCGTGAGAGGTTTAACGGCAGGTCGGGAGCTTCTCCCGCGAGGGAATCATGTGAAGAGTATTGCTGCCTGTGGTGGCAAAAAAAACACATCGAACGGTGCTTCGGTGTGCGTTAAAGGATGCGACGAGGTCATACAACGACGACGCCATTATTGGTACATATAAAATGCGTGTCTGGCGGCGAGAGCGTCGGCGCCACCGTGCCAGCACGCCCGCATCGCGTACCGAATTTCGTTTCTGGCAGAGATCAGCGGTGAGTGTAGTCGTCGCCGGTATTATATCGCTGTAGAACGGAATATAGGTGTATCAGTGGAAAGAAAAGAAAACATTGACGCCTCTCCTTCTCTCGTTTTATCTTTTTTTTTTTCTTTCTTTTTCTTAATATCCCTCGCTCCTTCTCACTGTCTCGGTTTTTTGTGACGGCGATTGTTCTTCGATCGGTCGCACGAATTTCAAGGACGTCCGCATACGCGAAACCGGCTTCTGCCGAAAGAAAAGAAAGAGAATTCGCGTCGTTTCGCCTCCTCCTCATTCTATACTCGTATACCACTTCCCCGCAAAATATTTCCACATCTGTCGCGTTAAACCTCGCCAACCTCCCGAACGGTTTATCTATCCTTTCCTTTCGCTTTCCTCATAAACCGAATATACATATATACACAGTGTATATATTTGAAATTTCAGAAACGAGACAAGGTTAAACGGCTGTTACGATGACGAGGAGGAATAACGCGGAGGCGTTCGTAGGAGCAGCCATCCGTGTCTAGCCGAATTTCAATTGGCCCGTTTCGTCGGTAAAGTGGTGAGTAGTGTCGGTGTGCCGAATAACACACATGGAAAGAGAACGGGTCGCGACGCACATAAACGCACACGCACACATAAAATCGAGGGCTGAGAAGACAGAACAGGAATTTGGCCAGCGCGAGCTTCCGTCCGAGCGAGTTTTGACTCGTACAAATCTCGCACACACACACAACCAAATGTCCTTGTAAGAAATACGCACGAGGTCTTTGGTCAAACGAGGTCAACTGAATATATATTCTCTTGTTGATTTCTCTGATGTAGGTGTGTTTGCTCGATACACGTATTAGTCGTTTACAATACATACGACTTATACACATATATATTTATATATATATATGAACAAAATATAACTGTGTGGGGAGAAGGCAGAGGATTTTTTGCACTGGTGGTAGATGTACAGGCTGCCCGTGGTCGGAGAGAGATAGGAGCCAAGTCCGTGGAGAGTCGAACACACGCACACGTACACACAGGAGCACACATAGAGTCGATCGATCACTCCGGTCAACGTCGAGAGGAACCGGGCGAGGAGAAGTCGAGAGGGGAATGCGGGAAAGGCGAGCAAGAACAAGTAACTGCAGTAGATCGATCAATCCTTCGGTTACATACGCTACGGTATATTACTTATGCATTTACGTGCAACCTGTGACGAAAAGATCATTGTCGCAGGTAGTTCCCAGTATTTCGCGACTGATAAGGATATTGCGAATCTCTTATATATATATATTTTTTAACGACTCGTTCGCGTTACCGGATGCCCGTGGCTCGTGTTATACAAAACGAGTTCCACAGAACCCTATCGAAGCGTACTTTTAAACACCGAAGCGCTCGGGAGAGCGAACGGTAGAATAAAAAAAAATTCAATCCTCCGTTCCGGGTTTCGAAACGAAGTTTAATCGAGAGATTCGCCGCCTAGCCGGATTTCCATCCGGATGGACTGACGTCCGAGAGTAGCCTCCGATTGTCTATGCGATAGTAACGTAACAGCGGGGTGTCCGGAGAGACCGCGTGGTCTCGTTCGACGGGGACAATACAAGTACGTGCCTGCGAGAGTCTCGCTCGTCGGACGGAAAGAGAGGAGCGGGAGGTAGGGGGCGCTCGCGGCGGTTCCAACCGAGTTTGACGCTCGGTCGCTAACGTCACGATTCGAATTCGTGAATCTAGTGTGGATGGACACGGCGAAAGAGGAAGAAATGAAATGCGAAGCGAAATGGTGATAACATGTAGAAAGAGGAGAGAAATCGAATGAGACGGAGAGAAATAGAGAGCCGCGAAGTGAAGGAGAATGAGGCGGTATCGAGGCAGACACGGAGCGGCAGACAGGGGCGGGGCACGTTGCGGAGGGCCCGTTGGAAGGGGCGCCTAGCAACAGAGTCCCGATGGTGTTCCGCCGCTGCGGCTGGCTTCTGCCTCGCTCTGGCTCTCTGCCTTCGCTGACGCACGGCCAGCAGCAGCCGAGCAACGTGATTAAATAAAACTTGCGGCGGTGACGACGAACTACTATGTCGGCCTACGCGCAGTATCGGAGAACAGAGGGACGTCTCACCAGGCGTTGACATCAGCGTGTGCCGGCCGTAGGACAGTGTGCATCTATCCATTATCCTATCTGGTAATGTGGCCGGCTACTACGTGTACGCACGCGTATCACCGGTCGCGTATAGACGCATATATATACATGGATGCGCGACAGGACGATAGTATCGGAGGTTCGTCGCGCATCCGCGAGCCACCGGCGGCCGACGACCGGCCGGCTAGAGTCGGGATGGTACGAACTCGTTCGTCTGCGAGACACGCGGTCGTACCCGGCGAGAACTGGAGGATAATACCTTCCTCTCCTCGCCGCAACTACATTCCCGGCCCGCATGAGTAGCCGCACGGGAACGAGGGACGTCGTCTCGTCTAAAGAAATAAAAAAAAAAAAAAGTAAAAATAAACTGGTAAAGTTCCGTCGCACAATGCGAGACGTAACCGTAGGAATTCATCGAGTCATGCTAAATTGAGTCCAACGGATTACGTACTATGCCGAAGCATTGCTAGACAGATTGAAGGATCGTACAGTGTTTCGAATCATGCACTAGGAGCTCTACTCGCGAGGCCGTAGGTATGTAGTTGGGTATTCCTATACAGTGGATCGTGTAGAATATTCAATAATGAATTATTCTTGCATGCGTGAGTGCTCTGTAGCTCACTGTGCTACAAGGAGGCAGGGTAGAGAGGGGGGGGGGGGTGAGTAAAGAATCGGTAGCTCTCGAGAGCAGTCGCGACCCAGCTCGAGGTCGAATCATAGGAGGAGTGGCCTGGTAACAGGCGAGACTATCATCCTTGGCTCGCGACCGCCGCCGCCGCCGGCCTGCCGGACAGCCGGCCGCCTTCTCTTCCTCCTTCGTCGCGGCGCTCTCTTTCTCTCGTTCCATCGTTCCCGTATTATTTTACATTTACAATCTCTCTGCAGGCCGGCAAGAATTCTCGCCATTCCACGAAACCCATGCAGCCCGAAGAGGAGAATGAAAAGTGGGAGTATTCGATTAACCGTATCGAACGTCGATGATCTTTTAGGTTAGGTCGCGGTCACGTGTCAATTAATAGAACGAGGGAGCGCGTTCGCCGAATAGATAACCGAGACCATTTCGAATAGGCGCACACAGCGACGACAGAAGTTCCCTCACTTCGCCGATCGCTCTCGCACATGCATGGTCGAACTCGGGAATAATCAATCGCCACTCTGACACAAGAATATAATCGACCCACGTTCTTCGAGAGCTTCTCCTGAAAGTTTGTGTGCTCGTGCGAACTCGACGACAAGCGCGCACACGGAACAATGCGGGAGAGAGAGAGAGAGACGGCCCGGCGAGACGGGGGCGTTTTCCTTTCGAGTCGAAGCGTGTCCGAGAAGGGGGGCACGCGAGATCGACGTATAGTCGGTTGTACCTCTATACTCTCTCCCTATACATCTCTCTCCCTCTCGGGAGTTTCTCGCTCGGTGCACCGAAGCAGGTCGATGATACCGGACGACCGGAAGCGAGAAGTATCGCGAAGTGCTCGTCGGAGATAGATTTGATATCGTCGAAAAAAAACGTACGAAAAAAAGATCGATAATAACAGACAGACGAAGATTACACCCAAGCGTCGCTTTCGAGCTCCGTGCAAAGTGGATAACCTCTCATACGGTAGCGCATGAAAAAAAAAATCTCGGTCTTTCAGCAAGTTCTCTTCGACCGAATTACTTTACTTCGAGCGGTAACGGTGACGATAGTAATTTTATGTATTGTACATCGTTACGCACCGTCTGGCTACGGGACGTTTATATACTTCGTGCCAATTGTCAAAACCACACCCTGCGGTACACAAGATCGAGTCGAGTTTGTGGTAGTTTGAGCGAGAATAAGTGAGTGGGAAGCACGTGATCACGGACAGGCGCATATGTCCTATATATACGGGTATTAAAGATGTATATATATACGGACACGGTAAAGTCGTCAGGATCCGTTGGTAACATCGCGAGAAGGAACTAACGCTCCTCGGCCGGGCCCCACCGAGCGCACGCAACTTACAGCCGCAGACTCGGACAGCGTTCGCACAGGGTTATACGGGGCTCTTCTGCTACTACAGACAGCGAACGGTGGCTCCGGGAGCGCGGAGAGTAGGGAATCTTTTCGGTGCCGGCGACGACATGCGAAGAATCGCGGTGCGACCAAGCGAGCATCCGGTTGCCGTGACGCGAACTTTCGTGCCATGCCTCTCCTTTCCCCTTCCGCCCCCCCCCCCTCTACACACGTATTACAGCTTATTTTTCTTTTTTCGCACTACCATTATAACGGGCGCCGCGCGATCTCGGCGTGCAGGCATTTAAATCAATTGCGTATCGATGTTTATTTTCGTTTCTCTTTTTTTTTGTCGCAATCGAAGAATCTACAATTAATTACATGCAGACTTTTAGCCCATTCGACATACACAATATAAAACATCGATATCTCGAGATCGATAAAATTAAACGGATTACTTGCGACGATCCATATTATATTCTTTTTCGTATTTTCCAAACTTGCAGATTTCCTCGATTTTAGCGAATTTTAAGCGATGCAAATTTACGATACAGCGTAGAGTATTGAAAAAGAAAAAAAAATAATGATAATAATCTCGTTACCTTGAAGAGAGCACGTGGCTACCGGGGTTCGCGCATCATCATCGTCCACGTAGAAACGTTCGTCGGGGCTTCGCTGACTCCTTATCGTGTTTTCTATCTCTCTTTCTCTTTCCCCTCTATCGCTCTCTCCTTCCTTCTCGTTCTATACTTCGTGACGGCGTTTATGTACGCTCGGATCGATGTACCGAGAGTGCCGTCCCGTTCGACGTTCCTTCCTCTCTCTATAACCCTCCCCCTCCCGCCCCCGGAGAAAAGGCGTAATGGCAGAGTGTCGTATCTCTTCGTGAGTTATATACACGGCCGGCAGACCTCTCATTTTTTTAATTTCTTTCTTTTTCCTTTATCACTTCCAGGTACTCACCCAACATCGATCGTGTGTAATCATTGTCGAAGCCCTCGAAATATATATATTTTTTTTGTTCTTCCAACCGATCCGCCCCTCGCTCGTTTTCAACTTTTCACCCTCCTCTCTACACTCCGCTTGGCTCGCGAACGATTCTTTTTTGTACCGAGCAAACTACGAACCCGTGGGACGAGGGGTTGTGCCACGAGAGTGAGGTCAAGATCCGAGACATTGAATAACGCCGGGTGGAAGGGTAACGCGAGTTTTCACACAACTTTTTTTCTTTTCTTTTTTTCCGTTTTCTTTTTTTTCAACACACGGTCTATAAAGGTGAACGAGGATCACGACGACACTGGACGAATGAGAGAAGGAAATTGTCAATGGCAGATACGCTACTGAGCACGGAGAACGATACGTGGCACCCGCATGCCTGCGCATTAAACAATTACATAAAGAAATTGAGTCGGGGCTATCGAAGATTTTCAAGAAGCCTCTTTATAACTTATACGTATATCCTGTATGTAATCAGTCGGCAACCCGCATGGATCTTGTCTACGAGGATATATATATATATATATATATATATATATTTTTTTGCCCGTGAAATTCCCGATAATATTCACAATTCGTGGACAGTTTTGGTAAAAAAAAAAAATAGAAAAGGAGGGTTTGACTTGATAGTTACAACTTTTAGACTCCCGCAATAGTGGGCAGGAAAAGTGACAATAGCCGAGTACCGTTCGGAAAGTGATAGGCAGATAAATATCATTAGCCGGCTCTTACGTTTTTTCTTTTCTTACGAAGTTCCTCTCCGGATCTCTCGAAGATAAATCATGTTCTCAGAAGCCGAGTGTATGCAAAAATGGCGTTATACACGTCACCGATCGCTCTCTCTTTCTCGGTTCCGCGAATATACCTATATCGGGCAGTTAACTCCGCGACGAGTTCGAATGAATTTAGACGCCGGTTGAAATTGTGTTTCTTTTTTAAGAAAAATTCAATATCCCAGAAAAAAACGTTTCCCAACTAACGCAGCCCATATGGCTGCGTGAACTTTCCAGGGGGGTTAAAAATATGTGTCTGCACTTGTCCGTTCGTTTTTTTTAGTTCGTTTTTTTCCAATTTACGGAAGAGGCAAAGTCGTTGAACAAAAGTCGTGTGGCAGTTGTCGGAATCGAATGGCGAAGAGGCTCGTCCAACGATCGAGGTGCGCCGGTCGAGTGCGACGATAGAAGTGTGATGTGTGACGGGGGTTATAGAAGGAATAACGACCAGTGCGAGAATAACTTGTTTCACGAACCGCCAGCGACGAACTGGCCGATCGTCCGTGGCGGAGAGAAGCTCAACGACGTCGGCACGACGTCCTTCCTCCCTCGTCGTCGTCGGCAGCGGCTCTGCCTCTACCACTCCGGTATGTACTCCCGACTGTAGCTACTAGCCGTTCGGTTGTACATCGACCCGAAGTGTGGCGAGAGAGGCCCGGCGGACACGCCCGAATCGTCCCGAACGATATAGCCGGCCACGGCCGAAGTCCTCCGGAAATCCCGCCGGGCGCATTGGTAAACCGCCTGGCTGCGACGTCGGGAATCGTCGAAGCGAGTCGCGCTTTGTACTTTCCGGTGTGAGAGCCGCACCGCTACGCCGGCCGGCACGATCGTAACCACCCACACATGTCTCGTCTCTCTTAACTCAAGTTCGCACACTAACGAATTTTGTACGATCGATTACGATACATCGTCGATGCACTGATCTTTCGGCTGTTCTTTGGTTTTATGTCCATTCTCGATTGTCGAGCTAATCGATGGCCGAGCCACTGAAAGAACACTGTAGCGCGTTCCTTTCGACTATCGATCGGATGGAGACTGTATAGATGGGCTCGTTCTTCTGGTAGAGTATTGTTCACGCCAAACTGTTTTCAGCCGAAAGTCATTTCCGGTAAAAAGTAACGAGGTTGGAGAAACATCGTGTATACGTATATGTTTTAAAGGAAAACGTCACTTCCGATTTGCAAATTTTATTCTTCTACCGGAAGTGATGTCATTTGGAAAACCGGCACTTCCGGTTTTAAAACTTAATTTTTCTACCGGAAGTGATGTCATTCAGGAAAACATCACTTTCGGTTTGAAAATTTTATTTTTCTACCGGAAGTGATGTCATTCGGAAAACCGGCACTTCCGGTTTTAAAACTTAATTTTTCTACCGGAAGTGATGTCATTCGGAAAAAAACCGACACTACCGGTTTTAAAAATTAATTTTTCTACCGGAAGTGATGTCATTCAGGAAAACATCACTTCCGGTTTGAACTTTTTATTTTTCTACCGGAAGTGATGTCATTCAGGAAAACATCACTTCCGGTTTGAACATTTTATTTTTCTACCGGAAGTGATGTCATTCGGAAAACCGGCACTTCCGGTTTTAAAACTTAATTTTTCTACCGGAAGTGATGTCATTCGGAAAACCGGCACTTCCGGTTTTAAAACTTAATTTTTCTACCGGAAGTGATGTCATTCGGAAAAAAACCGGCACTTCCGGTTTTAAAACTTAATTTTTCTACCGGAAGTGATGACATTCAGGAAAACATCACTACCGGTTAGAAATTTTTATTTTTCTACCGGAAGTGATGCCATTCGAAAAAACGTCACTTCCGGTTTGAAAATTTTATTTCTTAAGCCGAAGTGACAACATATCAGAAATACATCACTTCCGGTCGAATAATGAAATTTTGTAAACCGGAAGTGACGTATTCCCGTATGACGTCACATCGGATTGAAATCTGCGATTTTTAAAACGGAAGCGGCTTTTTAAACACGATGATAAATGCTTCGCGATCAAAATGAATGGGTATGGAAAATCTTATTTACTCACGCCCGCTCGAATAACGAAGCTATGGAATAGCTCGAAAATATCTATTGGTTATCTCGAAGTTTAACGTCGTCTTCGACAGTCGTGAGCAACGTTCGGTGATCCATTAAAGACCACTTGCCAACTCCAAAAATAAATTTCATACGCTGTCTAGAAAGCCTTGACCGATATAATTCTCTCTTCGCGTGTCCATGCCGTATAGACAATTAATTTAGTTCTACTGTTGTCTAATATCGCCGAAACTCTAGGCGACATCGTTACATTTCTTTCGCTTCGGATAGTTTTGAAGATGTTAATCGCAAAATACATTTTTTTCGCCTCTGTCGTGAGCTTCCGGTATCGAGTAATGAGCTAGGAACAAAATACGAGATAAGGCACTGGCCAGAATTGTAGAACTGTTTCTTCGAGACGGTATAAAGCGATGAAAAATGCGAGAGCATATTTCACATTTTCTTTTCGTAAAAATTAAATCGTTATAAAAAATGTTCTTGGCGACACGTCTTCATATATTTTTTTCGCGCTGAACACGAATGCCACAGCTGTTTCGGCCTAAAGTCAAGCGAGGCGTCGGTGATGGCAAAAAAAAAAGAAAAAGAAATATCGTCTCGTCAGAAGTTACCGAGGTATTAAACTCGGAATCTTGTAAATATTCTCCGCGCGAGATATAAATGAGTAGTCGACTCAGCGGGGTGTCCGTTGATGCGGGACAGGAAATGACACATGTACCGAGATACACACCTATAACACCGCTCCGCGTAGTCGCGATGGAAACGAGAAATGGAATACCACTCGTTCCTCGAATAATTCGCATAAAGAAAAAAATAAAAAAAATAAAACGAAAGTCCGCGATCCTCCGGTCTTTCGATCCGTCCGAGACACGACTCTCGGTGCCTGCGCTCGACGACCCGTGAATCTCTCAAGGCCGCCCCTCGCGAAAAAAATAGGTACCCGCAAACTCGATAATTTGAGCGCGCGGGCCGCGATGCGGCAGCGAGCGAGCGCGAGGACTCGGAACGTCAGAAGCTGCCTTCGCGTTGCATATAGTTGTAGGCGAGGGCAATGCGCTCATTCCACCGGCGGCTCGTGCCGGCGCGAGCGGGCTCTCAGCGAGAGACGAGACAAAGGAGATATATTAACAGGAAAGATGCGGAGGGAGTGAGATGGAAAAAAATAGAAGACGAAGAATGCGCAAGCTCGATAATGTGCCCGTGAACGCGCAATGTGCCGCAGCTCTCTGCGACGTAGTGCAATGCGGTGCAGTGGCTTATTGGATTATCTCTCCCTCTCTCCTCTTACTTTGCGCACCTCCTTTATAAAACGTGCACGGTCAAAAAAAAAAAGGTTTTTTACATCCGATAAACATTCATCGTCGATGGAACGTCCACCATTTTTTTTCTCATTAATTTTTATTTATTTGTTAATTCACTTCCTCAATATTCTTCTTTGTCATAAAATTGTATCTCTAATCGAAAGAATTGTAGTTATTTTTTTTATTAAGTTTTGTGGCCGAGGGATGCTTAAGCACAATTACTGACTAGCAATTACTGACTAGCACAATTACTGACGCCGCCTAAGTTCGAGAGAAAAAAGACAAAGATTGCAAACACTTCTCGACGAGAAAAAAATCTGAAACAATTGTAGCATATAAAAGGTGCTGAAAAGATTATTTGTGCATAATAATAATTTCAGAATGTTAATAACAAATCACTGAAAAAAAAATTGTGCAACCAATTACCCTGCAACCAAATTTTTTTTTATTACGAAAATGATTTGTTAATTTTTCTGAATACGTATGAATTTTTTCAGAGTTTTTTCTAATACTTGAAAATTACGATTTTCAAAAAATTTTAACATAAAGGAAACGAATAACATTTTGGGATCATTATTATGGACGAACAATCTTATCAGCATCTGCCATATGCTTGATTTTTTAAGATTTTTATCCGATCGAGAAGTGTTTGATATTCTCTTTTGTTCCTCTCAAACTTAGGCGGCGTCAGTAATTGCGCTAGTACTGCCTTAACGAATGTACAAACTTTTTAAGTCCGTATACGCATCTAGTATGCGAGCGATGAGGCTGATAGAGGACAAATAACATCAAGTTTCATCTTTGGCCAGTCTCTATCAGTGCACGGCTTTAGCAACAATAACCAATTGTTCACTTATAGAATTTTAATCTCCAAGTGAACTTTCTCGAGTAACGTTTGTACAATGCAAAATACAACCATTATAACTTGATGAAATTTGGGCACATGCAGATATCTTCAGGGTAAAGAACGAGGGAGGAAGACTGGTGTGAGATACGCATTGGCACCGAAAGTGCAATGCGGTACAGGGAATCCGCGCCGACGGGGCAACGACGTACGACGTCGCGGTGTCGTGGACAGAGAGGCTGCGTCGCTTGGGCGTGGGTGGAAACTGACCTCGACAGCTCGTCTCGTCTTGTGGTGGCCGACGGGCCAGAAACGCAACGGCAACCCCCTTGGCGTACCTCGCACGCTACGCCGGCACTGCACTGCCGCACCGGCAGCAACCGCAGTACCAATGGCGACGGCACATTAGCGCAGCGGTTGTCGCTTTAACCTTAGATCTTTGCCGTTACGCAACGTGTCCCTTCCTCGCCTCCGCCCTTCTCGCTCGCTCCTCCCTCGGGAGGCTCCGTGCAGTTCGCGCTCGTCGAGACTGCCCAATTAGCTTTATATCCCGTCGAACGATGACCCGTTCTCGCTCGTTCGTCGAATCAAACAGTACGGAATCAATGGGAATTTTCTTAGTTTATTTTTCTTTCTTTCTGTACATTTGCGACATGGAAAACCTGTTGGCCTTATATGTTCCGAATCCAGGTACAGTGTTACAAAGCCTCACCGTGGGCAGGACGAGAGAAACGAGGAGCCTGCCTTTGCCGGGAGAATTGCCAGACGGCGGAGTCTCCGCTCGTGTCTCGTTGCTCGGCAACGCGCCACTGGCCGCACCAAACGCCAGCGTCGATGAGAGGGTCCATCGTCAGAGGAACGGCTGCGAGCGGAGACTCACACAAGCAAGCGGACTTGCGAATGAAAAAAAAATTCTTTGCGGTTGATTTACGGTATGGCCGATCGACGCTGTGATTACGAATTACGGTAGCTTGAACTTCCTCTTGCAATCGTAGTTTGATAAAGTCCATCGTATGTGTTTAATGCAGGCTTTGTGTTTTAGCTGAATATTTTGGGAAGATAGTCGCTCGGTCTCGATGGACTGATTTACGTACGTCGATCGACGTTTGGGAGACGCTCGGTGTAGATAAAACTTGAGAAATGTCGTAGCGCAATGGAATGCTTCTCGGTAAATCGAAGCCCGTCAACATGACGTTATTAGCGTGTCGACGAGAAATCGAGGAACAGATATACGCACTCTTGGAAACATCAATTTGCGTCGATGCTTACGAAGCTTTAAGACCCGGTACATCGAGTCACTCTTCGACTCGTCTCATCGGTACACTCACCTATCCAATTCCAGGCACAATAACATTCCTTTGTTAGGAGAAGCGGCGATAGCATTGCGACGTCGATGTGTGCGCCCGTCTGGTCGGCACACCGACGATGCCCCCGTGCCTACTGACTCATTCCTGCGGTGTGACTCAGGTCTCAAGATTGCCAACGATTTCCTCTCTCGCCGGCCGGCTCTGCCGGAATCTCGGTATCCTAAAATTTCACCTACCACCGGCCGACCGAGCTTTGCTCCACGACCGCAGATTTTTCATCGCTCGCCGGATTGATAACACGTCGGGGACGCGTAGGATTTCGTGGAGAAAAAGAAGCAGAACAAAAATAACATGTTTTTTTTCTCTTTAATCGAGGAGTTTTGAGAATAGAAATCGTACAACCGCCTTTATTCGTCACTGTATATGCAATACCTTTAGTTGTTTTGCCTAAGGTTACACGGTAAAATTTCTTCTTTAATAATATGGAAAGAATGTCATAAAAATGCATAGTTTACAGGAACACTTAATAAAGTTTGCAGAAAAATTGAGGTGGGAAAAAAGCATCGTTCGCGATCTTGACGAATCTCTTGGACGAGCACGTCTCTTTTTCCGTTCTTTTTTTTTTTGATCTCACAAACAATGCTCAAAAACAGGCTGGACATACTCGATTCGTTTTTTTTAATATACATGTACAATTTCTTTTTTTTTTTCACTTTTTCAACGATTTTCTTCGTCGCCAATCTGTTTTTTTTTTTTTTTTTCCACGATTGTTCCCGTAGCGTGTGAGCATGATCTTCCGCTACGGGCAAACGATCTTGCTTACAAATACATTTTTTTTTCTTTCATACAACTCCATTAATGCAACGCTCGCCGATAGCCATCGATTTACTGGCATCATATCATATCAACTCTCCCCATCTCTATTCTTGTTCACGAATGATAAATCCGTTGAAATATCATCGATTCATCGTCACTGTTCCAAGTGCAGGGAGTCAAACACGGTAGACTTAGCTTGATTTCGCGTAAAAAAAATATACAATTCTAATAACCGTAGCGCGGGTTTTTGAGAAATAAAAATCGATGAGGACTGCGTAAATCCCGTAAAGCTTACGCGAATAAGAATTCTGCGAATTCATAGCCGGTCACGATAATTAATTATTCTTATCTTTATCTATACTATAGTCATATTTTTTTTTGTAAAAAAAAAAGAATAGCTCGCGACCGTGGATATATATCCAGTCATCGCCTTGAAGTCCCCGAGTGCAGTCGGCTCGCTCGAAACACGCCCTCCCCCCATCATCACTCGTATATAAACCACTCTTACCGCGTTCAGCTCATTATGTGACTAGAGACGTGTACCTAACCGCTATTAGGTAACCCTGGGAATATAAATAAATACAAAATCGTATCGGTTTATTAATAAGTCAGTTATTAAAAAACATCAGCTCCCTAAACAGTCAACGATTAATGGTAATATCAGTCGTCGTCGTCATCGTCGGGTCACTACAAGATAGCGCGTCTGCCGTTTCGAGTCGGTAAGTTGGATAAACGAAAAGTGGTTTAGATACGCGTCGATGATTTTTTTTCCTCCCTAATGTCAAAGGTAATAAAATGTTCAACTCCCTATTGCACTTGCGAAATAAGAAGAAAAAAAAGATTCGGGAAGTAGCTCGGCAATAGTACACGCTAGTTTATAACAAACTCGTTAATATTTAACGTATGTAACTACCTACGTATATCACGTACGCTTTGTATTTAAAACGCCGTGGCGCATGTTCTTGGTGAGGATAATTTCGCGGATTGTATTTGTGAGTCGCCGTTGAAACAGCATTAATGGAGTTCTTCATACCTATAACGTCTCTTTGTAGGCTTCCGTTGTTGTTGTTGTTGTTTTTTTTTCTCATTTCGAACTAAAATTGTCAGGTCAACGATAGAGCCGTGCAAAGTTCCGTAGAGCGTGCGTCACCGCCTTTGTCGAATCTCCCCTGTAATTTAGAAATGTTAAAGCGATGCGCTGTATGATAATCGGCAGAGGTAGGACATCTGTCGAGTCAAATACCTCGTGACGGTGTGATGAAACTCGAGAAGCTGATCCGGCGTAGCCGTGGGTGAGCCACCTGCGTTTTGAGTCGGCATCGACTTAATCGCTTCTTCCAACCACATCGAAATCGACTGTCGAAGAGAAAACGTGTATCAATTGACGCGCATCTACTGCAGTGGACTGTGACAATTTGTGGAGGTCAGTTTCATCGACATACCCCTCGATCCAACATCGCCAGTTCCAGAATAACATCGGCCACCTCGCCGAGCATGTAAGACGATAGGGAATAGACGGAAGCGTGCAGCAGTCTCGTAACCAGAGTTTGTCCCTTCTCCTTCACTATTTCTTGGACCAATTGTTGCCTGATTTTGAAATCTGGCCGACTCTGTAAAAAATATATATATGTAAAACACCGATCGATACGTTGGACAATTTTTTTTATCGATAATTAATAATAACGAGAATGCAAGTAACCTCGTGCATTCGGCCGCTGTGAAGCAGATCGAAGAAGAATTTCATAACCGACGTATTGGCGTCTCTGTGATCCAAGCTAGAGGCCATTAGAGCGCAATCGACGATACTGCCGAGGGCCGCTGAGTGTAGAAACGCGACCGGTGCTCTCTGAAGAAATCTAGTGGGCAGAAATTTTATGTTGGTTACGTTATTCTGACGAATTAGTATTTAAAAAAATTATGGAAAAAAATCGCTCACCTGGCACAGAGACGAAACAGATCGTCCACGGTATCGGGATGATTTCTGAGGCCGCCCTCCTCCTGCAGAACGACGAAAGTCGGTGGTATGAAGGCTTCCAGCATCCCCAGCAAACCAGCCTCGCAGTCGGCTTCGCTCGCGTACTCGTCCACGAGAATCGATCCGAGATACAGAAAGCAGCTGTGATGATGACTCGCGTAAAGTTGAATGATCTGAGAACGAAAATAAAAAAGCATTTAAAAAATGTATCGATTCACTGTATCAAACGGTAAACGCCGTCGTTTCGCATACCTGTTTTACGAGGGGTTCTAGTATGTGCACAGAATGTTTGCCTATGCAGCGAACTGCGAACCTCAGACACCTGCAGCACCTCTCCATGAGCCTGGGATCTTCCTGATAGACGTTGCAGACGTTGGACAAAACTGGCCACATCTGTAATCGGAATACCAGATCGATTATGTAATTCACCGAAAATCCCGCAGCGAGTGGCTGAAGGTGCGTTACTCACTTCGGTAATTACGCTTTGACATGGATGAGGCTCGTTTGGATTATCGATCTGAATATTGGTATGCCTAAATATCGCGGCGAGTCTGTCCAGCCATATAACGGGGTCAGTCTTGGAGCCTCTTTCGACCGGATGTCCTCGGTTCTCCATCAATTCGCACAGCGGCCTCGCTTGGAACCAGCAGAGCTCCGTCATCGCCGGCGCTATCTCGTCGCGCCGCAGACGCGCCAGTATAACTGAGATTCCTAAAATCCAGAGACCAACGTTTTTTCTTCTTCTCTAATTGAGTGTTCGGAGGCGGAGTGCATATTCTTTTTCCGGCCGGTCTGGCACCAAATCCAGATTAGATTAAAATTTGTTAATAACCTAATCAGAATCCGTGTGTCGATTTTGCTATGTTTGCGAATGCAACTCCGCTTCTGCTTGATTTTTTTTTGTAATATACTATGTTGTATGTCTTTTTTAGTCTTATTATAATTTTCTTCTCTTCTGCTACTCCTCATGTAAATGGACATTCTCGTGTATTATGAAATAAAATTTTTTTTTTATTCGGGCAAGAATTGCAAACACTTCCCAATGTTATAAAAATCTGAAAAAATGCATACTTATTATAGGCATTGAAAAGACTAATTTTACATAATAATAATCTCAAAATGTTATTAACAAAGTTTTGAAAAACAAATTGTTCATCAAAATATGTGGTAACTCAACTTTTTTTTAAATGAAAATGTTTAATGAAATTTTCAGATTTTAATCTTTATTTTGACTTTTGCACATTTTTCCATGTAAAAAACAAGAAAAATCAAAATAAAGATTAAAATCTGAAAAAATTCATACGTATTCCGAAAAATGAACGAATCATTTTTGTTAAAAAAGAAAGTTGAGTTACCAGATATTTTGGTGAACAATTTTTTTTTCAACAATTTGTTAATAACATTTTGAAATTATTATTATGAAAAATAAATCTTTTCAGTGCCTATAATAAGTATGAATTTTTTGAGATTTTCATAAGATTGGGAAGTGTTTGCAATTCTTGCCCGCATTTCTCGAATTTAGGCGGAATGAACACCACTCGCTCAAACCTCCTTAAATCCGGTAGATCTCGTGTACTTCACCTTTGAGCAGTCCAATAGCAGCCTCATTGCTGATAACGAAAGAGTCGAGGGCCCGGGCAATCTGCAAGAGTCCTGGAAAATGTGACGCCATGTGCAACGGACAAGCGGTGCATACGCTCTGGAGCGCCCCGGAAGCGGCGTTGCCCAGTCCCCTCTGACTCAGACAGGACAATAGGAAGTTCAGCACTGGCTCTAGCGTAAACGAACAGTTCAGTCAGTGAAGAGTCGACATGGAATCAACATGTCAAAGATATTCGGCGTGGGGTTTTGGGAAAAGCAACTCACCCAAGGATTGCGGATGACTCTCGATCCACTCGCAAAGTTCGCCGAGTAAAAGTATACTCGTGTGTCTCACTGCGATGTGCGTGTTCTCCGGTATGTTCAGTATCGCCTCCACCACCTTTGGCACAACATCGTTCTCCTCCCTGTAATCCCATATTTCTCTAACCACTCGTTAGTTTATGAAAAGCATGCGCCCGTAGCTTTATACTCACGGTAATATGTTCTTCGCGACTGCTTGCATTATAAACAGAGCCGCTTCGGAAGAATCCCAGGTCGGCGACTGAGCCGGCTGACCCTGAGGGCCTGGACCGCCGGTCAGTGCGGTAAACATCTGGCGGAAACAGTGGCTGCTACCGACGACGAAAACCACGTCCTTTATCAGTTCCGAAACGCGAGCCCGGAAGTCGGCGAATTCTTCTCCTCCGCCACCTTCCTCCACGAGGCCCAGCTATTAAAAAACATCGATTAACGATCGATTCGAATAGCCAGAGTTACGTTATAATGGATAGATTTTTTTCTAACGAATATAACTAACGTGATCCGGTTCCATTTGACAATGTTTGCAGAGCGATCCTATGAGCCTCTCTATGTGAGGTTTGAAGACATTCGTGAGATCCTTGCAGTTCCTCTGATAAACTACTTCCGATAATCGAAACCATAGATTGAACGTGATCTGCGCGACCTCGTAGTCGTGATGACCGACGCACGTGAGAACTAGATCGAGCACTTTGATGGCGTAGTGTTGTTTTCCTCCCGCGCAACCGTTTATCATCGTGTCCAGAAAGGTTTCGGCCAATTCGGTGAAGATCCGGCAATAATTGAGCGACCTGCTTTCGAAAACATTTTCGTGTATCTCAGATATCTCGGTGAAACGGTGGGCTATTTAGGTATCTGTACAAACTTTTCCATATCCTCGTGTGCAACGGACAGATGATACGGTTGCTCCAGGGCCATCACGCTGGTGAAAAGACACAGCTGGAGCTGTTGCAGTTGCGTGATGGATTCGCTGTTGCTCTGGGTGCGATTAGAATTGTTGTCTTCTTCCAATGCCTGCAGAATCACGCACACGCAGTCAGCGGCGGACACGTGCAGCTGCTGTCCGGCCGCGTGATTGCCTAATACCTGTTAAATATCAATAACGACATGAATCGGAAGTTTTCCAAGAGCCTAAAAAAAATTGTGATATAAATCCTGCAAACCTGAAACGCGTAAGCTACCACGTCGCTGTTGGGCACCGCGTTCAGCGAAATAGCGTGAACGGCGACCCAGCTCGTGAAACAACGGAGGATACGCGTGTGAATTTGAGAATTATCACCACCGCTCTTCAGGCACAATTTCTGTAATTAAAATTTGAAAATTACGATACATCGAAACGGGGATTCGGCCCTGCCGGATTGGAGAAAAAGCTTACCAGAAATTCCATCACAGTATCCGATATCGCAGTGAGCTCCGTCAATACGTGTTGCCGTCTATTGGCTCCTAGTCTGTAAAGAAATAAACATGTATATCATTTTTTTTTGTTCCATTTGATTTCTCCTTTTCAACTAGTTTACAGTAAATCCTAATTTGGAACGTGGAATAATAAATTGTATAATAATAACAAATAATAAATTACAATAAAATTAATACACACCCTGGGATTGTTAATGTTTGTTTTTCAGATTTATTCAATGACAAACGTGAATGTGAATCTTAATAAAAGATGAAAAATTATGGAAACTTACCTCAGTGATCTTGAATTTATTTCCTCTGGGAGAACCGTCATTATTTCTAGCAATGGCCACAAGCTGGTGGTCGTTCCGCCGAACCTGTTTATTAGATCAACCACCGGCTTCTGCCACGAAGACATTTGCAGCGTTAAATCGGCCAGGGCTACACATAACTGGAAGGCAAAGTTTGGCGTGTTAATCCATCATTTGTATGGTCGATTACACCAACACCTATCTGGATCCATACCTGGGTAACTATTACGCTGTTCGTATGTTCGTTTATCTGCGATATATGTTCGAGCAAAGAGTCGCGCAACGATATGTGAGCGTCTGTAGGCAATTCGTGGAAAGACATTTGAATTTTGGTGCGCATTGTCTGAGCCGCGAAGTAACACGACTCGAGGTCTCTCTTCTGCTGCAGCATCTCGTCGGCAACCTTCCATGCGTAAACCTGTTTCAATGATAAAATAATTTTTCAGTAATACACGGATAACGCAATCGGTTGGAGACAAAACTCCCTCATAGAGCTGCAAAGTATCTATTGCGAGTAAAATTGCGAGGAAGGTGTTCGAAGCAAACGCGAGGTTTTTCACTGGCGGAAACGCAATATTGAAGATTCGATTGACGAATTTGAGGTTACGGAGCGTGCGAACCTTGTTCCATCAAATTTTCTGTATCTATGAATTAAAGGACGCTAGGAAAATTTTGTTAAAGACTAAAGTACCGGAGAATTTACGAACGAATAGTGGACGGAAGCTAACATTATTATTGAAAGAGAATCGTGAAAGCACGCCGTACTGTGTGACTTACCGATTTTTGCATTTCTCCAAGCCATTGCGACGCTTTTTCCTTTTCAGCGGGAACGGGATTATTATACAACGAGTACACAGCCTGATAGACGGTATCGAGACTGGGCGACGAATCCATTCTTCATATATTATTTATTATATACGTTTTTATATCCATGCAATTCTTAGGACTCTTAAACTCTAGGACGTCGGATGTAGATCCCTCTATTTCGCACTGACAACAGCAGACTGGTGTGCGATGGGATTTTGGGTGAGTTTCGATATTGGCTGCAACAGTCCGCGGTCGCTTGGGCAACTTCGGCAGATCATTCGAAAACACTTTGAGCTGCTCGAAGCTCACAAAACAGGCCGATTTGTCAGAAAATTTTGTTGCATGTTATTTTCATTCACTTCAACCCACTTCCTGTTCCTTAATTCGGTCGTTTCCGTCACTAACTACGGTTGAGATAAACTGCAGACATTTTTTTTTACTTTGTGACACCACATCCAGTCCCGACAAGTCGTTTTTCAACCGGAAGTGACGTGTATCAGAAATACTTCACATCTCGTTTGAAAATCGAATTTTTCAACTAGAACTGACGTCATACCTGCAATATGTCACTTCCGGTTTGAAGATCTCACTTCTCGACCGGAAGTGACGTCATACCTAAAATTCGTCACGTCCCGTTTGAGGATCTCACTTTTCGGTCAAAAAGGGAGATTTTCAAACCGGAAGCGACACATGTCGCGTACGACGTCGCTATAAGTAAAAAAATATGGAGATGAATTAAGGAACATAGGGTTCAATAGAATAGCGGTAGAAGAACATATGAAATTAGAGAATAAAAGAACGTGTTCTTTTTCTCGACGAATTCTCCCGGCCGCTGAATTTAATAACGCACCTCTGACACGTCAAGATATTCGCTGTCACGATTGCAATGACAAAAATCCATGTTTCGTGATATCACTATCGATCAGACGACGAAATTACAGGAACGCAATCTTCTTCACAAAAAAATAACGGATCTCGCTGAACTACGTGAAATTTACATGATTGGAGATGTCATAGGAAAGGGCAATTTCGGTACAGTCGTCGAAGCTGAACACAGAGAGACGAAACTGTCCTGGGCGATTAAAATAATCAACAAACGCCAAGTATGCTTGATCGTGATTAATAACCTTAATATAATTATCGTTTGATCCTCTTACAAATCGTGTGTTCTCAAGGCCGGCGCCTCCAGAGTTCTTTCCGTCGAGCGAGAGATCTATATTCTCAAATTAGTCAAGCATCCAAACGTTATATATCTCGATTGTGTCTTCGAATCACCAAAGGTTTGGATCAACCTCCGTACTTCGATTGACAGAACTGTTGTGGAATTTTTTTTATCAGTCCATACGTTATAACTCTGCAGGTAATTTATCTAGTCTTCGAGCTCTGCACAGGATCACTCGCCAAGATATTTAACGTTAAGAAGAAGTTTCAAGAAAAAGATACGGCTAACGTAATTCGAGGGTTATCGTGTGCCTTGTCGTATCTGCATAAAAACGGTCGGTTTTATCACGCGCGCATACAATTTTACACACGAACAACTTTGAGGCGATTATCGCATCGCGTTTTTATATTCCGCAGATATCGTTCATCGCGATCTGAAATTGGAGAATATACTGACGGCCGATAATCCGCACGACTCCGATGACAAGCTGTTTATAAAAGTTACCGACTTCGGATTGAGCGCAAAGCGCACCGGCCCGGGTCACGACAACATGTTGCACGACTGTTGCGGCACCCTCGCGTACATGGGTAACAACGCGTCATAATAATTTAATCACTAATACGAGAGACTTTTTTCCCTACGATAATACGGAGATGGATACTTTCAATACAGCCCCGGAAATGATTGTCACCAATTCGTACAGCCAACAGTGCGACGTATGGTCAATGGGGGTTATAATGTATTTATTGTTATTCGGAAAGTTCCCATTCTTTTCCGCCAACGATCAGCAACTGTGCGCACTGATCAGTAAAGCGGATATTGATTTCTCTGGTAAAAACAAACCCCGCTCATTTTCTCCTTTACATCTCAACAGTCGGTAAGAAAAATGAGCTCGCGATAACCAATTATTTTGTTGTGCGTCTCGAAGGTCTACCGTGTTCGGCTGAAGCTCGCAATTTGTTGAGTAAACTACTCGAGAAAAATCCAGCGTTTCGTTTCACCGCAGCCGAAGTTAATAATCATCCGTGGATATCAGTCAGTATAATCGTTGTAATATCGTCAGTCGGTACATCCGAGTGTTTCTCTAGTTAACGATGGAATGATTACATAGAAATTCGGGTTATTGCAATTAACATTGTGATCTTGTCCTTGTAAGGGTATTACAGCCAACTTGCAGACTGAATCTTCGAATGTCCTTGACATGATGCATCTGTGGAGAGATGAAATGCTGGTACGCTCGTTACACTCAAACAACAGCTGTTGCGCGGCACTGTCAATATTTACGTATTTTCAGGAGTCCTCGGAACGAGGTCACAGCAATGGAATATCAGTGAACGAACGCAAAGCGATCGAAAAAAGTGAAAGTAAAGAGGATGTACCGTTGGAGGAAGAAACGCAGCTGACTTTGGTAAACTACGTTGACGGCACGAGATCCTCGAAGCAATTGAGGATAAACACCGAGCGATCGAGGTTTTCTCGCGTCGACACGGAAACGACAGCGAAATTATTGCCTGCCGCAATCGACGGCACGAGTCGAGGCAACAGGTTCGAATTGATGCTCGTTCACATCCGTTCGCCGTATTATTTTATAGAATAAATAAATTAATGGAATTATCACAGCGTACCTAGAACTCAGACAGCCAACCAAAACAGTACCAATAAGCGATGCAGAAGGAAATCATCTCGACTGCCGGACTTCAGTCACATACCGGCGAAGGTTGATTCGAATTTAGGGAATCTAAGAAAAGAGGCGCAGAAAAGGCACGATGCAACGCGAAAACTTGCGGCGTGATTCTCCGTCGATGTAGAAAGAATGTTTGACAATTGTACCATAATATTTTTTATCGTGTATTATCATCAACGGGCAAAGTAAAGGGGCTGTAATGCTACTCACAGTAGGAACCGTGCGCGGAGTCGCTGCGCATAAACGATATTCCATTCAGTCTATCACTGCCCGAGCGTATCTGACGTTTGTCCTGTTTGGCATGTGTCAACCGAATATCGAGGAATGACAGTATTCGAACGATAACGTTGAATAACAATTAGCCACTATGAGTGACAATAACATACCGATTATAGAACCGACGATAGATTACACAAAGGTTCGCCCTAATTACGACTGTCTCTTGCTGCACGTACTATTAGCCGCGGCACTGTAACAATATCAACGTTTCAGGTGCCACCGATTCATCAGAAGAGAACTATTTCGTTTATAAATCACTTTGTTGTAAACACCGTCTCGTCGCTGAACAAACTCGCGTTGACCTGCGAAGAGAAGTTCTTCGAATTTGAGAACAAACTCCAGAGGGTCGAAGCAGCGGTGGTCATTCTCGAATCCAGGGTAAGACCAGTATCTATTTAGTTATTCATTTAATTATAACGAGATCCAAAACACTGTAGCCGTACCGCAGCCCTAAGAACGCGGTATATCTATTTTAGCCGTTTTTTTTAAATTATCGCGAGTAATTGATTTGTAAAATAGAACCTTGCCTTCCCCCTAGCTTGCTTCAATACCAAAGTCGGAGGAGAAGCCTGTAGAAAAAGATTCTCCTAACAGCAATGCAGAGGAGTCAATCAAAGACGAAACAACGCCCTCGCAAGACGTAAAGAAGGACGTCGACGAGACCGACACGGAAGCGACCCGCAGTGAAACGACGAGCCAGGACGATAATTTGGTGCCGATAAGTAAACACCCGCGATACATGAAGTATTTCAGGATGATGAACTTCGGAGTTGTCAAGGCTGCTGTTAAAATTAAAATGACCCAGGAAGGCCTGGATCCCGAACTGCTAGAGTGAGTATATTCCATTGCCGTTACCGCACGATATTACCTGCTAGCTCAAACGAGAGCCTTTTGTACTATCCGCAGAGATCCGCAACGGAAAATTCCAATGGATTGCGAGAGTTCAGAGACTGCGGAATGAATTCACTCGGAGGCAACGAAATGTGTACTTTCCAGAGGTAGGACGCTATGTATGCACGGGAGGGGCAAAAGTTGAGTACAAGAAAAAATAAAAATAAACGATTAATAAATCGATCGGATTTATTCAATGATTTTCTTGTAAATCACAGCTTCAGTCCATGGCTGCGAATCTAGAACTGTATCATCTGTCCCTTCCTCTTCTTGTCGCCTCCAAGCTCGAAGTGCTTGCAACGCTTCAGGGGAATTTGCTTCCTGTACTTGCATTCGGTACATTCCATCCTGAGTACAATTTTCTTGGTGGTCTTAGCCTGAAAAACGATAAATAGGCGTTAGTTTTGCGATATTCGAAAGTCGATCGAAGATCGCGGAAGTCGAGAGTATTTTAAAGATTCGCTCTTACCTTCTTCCTGAAGATAGGCTTGGTCTGTCCACCGAAACCCTGTTGTTTACGGTCGTAACGTCTACGGCCCTGAGCCGCGTGCCTTTCTTTGCTCTTCTTGTACTGTGTGACTTTGTGGGTCTTGTGGACCTTGCACTTTTTGCAGAAGGTGCGTCTCTGCTTCGGCACGTTAACCTGTGGAGTAAATTGTTATATTTTTATTCGAACTTTTTTGACGAGACGACAGTCGAACGAACACTTCGACGTCGGACGAACACGGACACGCGACACGCGATCGATCGTTCTAACAAATCGCCGGACAGTCGATTTCGCGATTTATTGTGCACGATGATTTATTTCACGAGTTTGTTCCGATGACATCGTACTGTCGAAAAAGTATGTCTTTACGTTTGGAGGTTAACCGTCTCGGAGGTTATGAGGTTTACGAAAATAATATTTGTTCTCGTCGCGGACGCGCAATATTCGTGAGAAAATGTAGAATTTTAACGCGACACTGTTATTCGGTGACCGTCCGGCGTATCGACATCGGGATTCAATAGATATTTATGGATTAACATGTGGATCCGAGAAATACGAAGCGACCTACCATCTTGATTGTTTAGAAGGAAAGGAAAACGCACGACTTCACCGGATGTGAGCGATACGACTAGTGCCGCTGTGCGCATGCGCGTCGGGGACATAACCTGACGAGCGAAAAGTTGACGCGCCCGCTTCTTGACTATTTTCAGGAATCGCATGAAACACGATAAAGCTTTCCGACACTCATGGTCGTTCGCAATTGCCAATTATGATTATTACATATTGCATAACGATATCAACGCAGAGCGATTGCGTTAAATGTTGCATTCTGTAGGTGTGGCTTGTTATCTGCCGTTTATTATAAGCTTCTCTCTGGGTCATCGTTTCGATCGAGACGAATTATCATCCTCGGGCGTGCGAGCAAACGCCCAACAATTTTTCATCGTGGCAGTCGTGAATTCTGTAAATCAACGAATTTCATTGCAAGGTGCTTCCGCTAATGCGACACCAACCTCGGGAATTGCGGTAAAAATAGTGGTCAATGTTTCGAAGAGCTTTTTTATGTTGGCCAGATTCTCGCGACATCTATAACAAGCTTAGACATTCGCTTGCCAATGATATATTATCAAACATACATTGTATTTCAGAAAAGCATAAGGAAAAGAAAAGACAAACAGGTGTCCGCGGGTTGAGCAGAGATAAACATTCTTTGTGATGCCACAGGTTATCGATTTTCCGAAGGTATATAACATGGAAAAATTGTGAGTAATAACAAGCAGCGCCGAAGCTTATTTGAATGGAGGCGTATAGCCTCGAAACGGACGCTCTTCGGATATCGCGAACTCTCGAACCCCTCGTCCTCTTGGCGATTGAATATTATTTATACGCCCCACTAATGCGTTAGGTAGTTAATTAATCGTATAATTATTAGGATGACACGAGGCGTTTCACGGTTGTGAATTCGATGCAGTGATCGTAACGGGGATATATAAACGATTTGGCCAATCAGCGATTTATCGAGTTTCAAACCCGCGCCATCTTCATTTTTGAACAAAGCCAGCAGCAAGTCGTAGGTCTAGAAGCCGAGCGGTGCCGAGAGGCGTGCGAGCGAGAGACATGCGAAGCGAGAGAAGTGCGGAGCGAGAGCGGGTAGATAGAGGCAAGTACGACGCCGTGCGTTATTCGCGCGACGGTCTCTCGTCAGTACACAGCACGCTCCACTCCCGACTGGTTCGTCTCTCTGTCTCACCACGCCGAGACCCTCTCCCCCTACTTCCCCCTTCGGGTTTCGCCTGACGACGCTGCTCTCTCGGGCATTTCGCCGGAAACCGACGCCGCGCGAGGACACACATCGGCTTACGTGCCCCGAACGCAACACAGTACGAGATCTACGTTCGCGAGAGATAGATCGAGGGAGCCCGACCGACACCAGCCAGCGATCCCGCGGATACACGGACGCGCAACCATTGCAAGAGAGAAGACATCCACGCACACAACATGAGTACCAAGGAAAACAACGAGGTAGCGGTCGAGAAGGCGACGGAAAACGACAAGCCTACCGGGGACGCAAAGTGCGAGATCAAAGGAATCAAAAGGGCGGCCGAGGTGAGTTCTATTCGTTCTTTTTTTTTCCATTCCTCTTCCTCTGTTTTTTTTTTTCCTTAACTAATCTTACGTCCTATCGTACTCGATTCTCTCGTCGAATCCTATCGTAACGCCGTGAAGTCGCGAGTATAGTATCGAGTATATATCGTAATGTGATGAGTGTGTACGTGCGCGATGTGTATGTGTGCGTGTGTTGAATGCGAGCGAGCGAGGAACTAGAGTGAGAGAGAGAAAACGAGATAAAATTCCTAGGCGCGTAGCGTCTCTCGCGTGCGTTCTTCCATTGCCTTGTTTTTTTTTTTTTTTTTTTTCTTCCCTTTTACGTTCTTTTTCCCCGCGAATCCGGGCCGTGTTGTTTGGGGTTTCAAAACAGTTTATCGTGTCGAATCGAGCATGGACGTAGGCCACGAGTGTTCGTGTGCCGTAATGGAGTTACGCGGCCCGACGGACATGTGGGCATAATGCCGGCCGGCATTTCCTACAGACTCCATTTTATTCCTTCGCGCCTGAGCCCCAACGCGCGAATTACTATACCCCATTTCCCCCGTGCACCTACGTATTATTGCTGAGGATTAATCGGGTCGGTAACACTAGCAGTAGGCAGTTGTACCGACGCCATGGAACTCGCGGCACTGCGTCGGTTGATCACCCCTGTCGTCACAATGCCGTCTATAATTACCGATCGGCAGAGACTCGTGTTACGCTAATACCGGAGACAAGTATGGCGCGCTCATTAATATCGCTTGAATTCCCAATTAATTTACTTGCCCTCCCCCTCGCCCCTCAAGCTCGCCCCCAACATCGTCATGTGCTCCGGTGAGTCCCGTACTGAAAAACAGATCACTTTGACCGAGACATTTTCATTATCGGTTTGTCACGATATTCTCGTTCTCATCATCGTCCGCTTGTTATCCGGAACGGGGTCTATCAACGCGCCGTGGCGAGCCGCCATTTTCGAGCATCGCTGTCATAGTTTGCTCGGGAAAGCGACGGCGATGAACCTCCCGCGCATTTTTCCGAGCTTCCTATAAGTCCGCTCCCCCCCCCCCCCCCCTACCCGCCTCCTCTCGTCCCCTTATGTATCCATTATGGCGACCAAAACGGGTAGCGCTTTGCTCACTTTCTGTATCTCGACTCCTTCGCGCGATATCGAAATCTCGTCCGCTTTCTTAATTGATCGATAAATTCGTTGCGTATCAAAAGCCCGATAAGTCGCGTTGCGTATCGACGTGACTCCACGTTGCCCGTTACACGGACCACTCGACTCCCGACGCCGAATCGAAATTGTTTACCGGCCCCTGGCGTGCATAAACATACCGCGCGCGAAGCCATCCTCCTCTCCACAATACCCCCGAGCAGCGGCATTAGCTAGCAGCGTACGAACGGCACCGCCATGCATTATGTCCGCGCTCGACGCTTGCACTCTCGCTCTCTCTAAGGCTCCTCTCCGCTTTAGCCCCTTCCCCTCCGCTCTCGGGCACAGTTGCCGCCGCTCTCGTTTGCCGTCTCGCTCGCGCGCAAGGTGAAACCGCCTCGCACACGCTACTGTCTCGTCCGCGCGCGCTCTCCTCCCTCCCTCTCCTCCTCTCTTACGTACTTTCGAGAAAACATCGCGTAAGCGTAACTTTTCCATGCCGTCGGTGTAGACAACGCCGATGGACGCCACGGCGACGAACCAACGCATTACTCGCCTCGTATCCTGCAACGCCGATGTCTCTCCCGCTAAAGACGATAACGCCTTCGGACGATTTCGAGCGGTACTCTCATTATTATTATTGTCATTGTTATTATTATTGTAGGACGTCGCCGGTGGCGCTCGGGAAAAAATTGGGCGGTAAAGAGGGTCGACGACGGGGCGGAGGGGAGGAGGAGGGTCGGTGAGGGAACGTCACGTGGATGGCAAATCGGCGCGGTTTTATCCACCCGTGACCGAAGCATCGGACGGTGGTCTCTTTCCAAATGAAGACCGTCTATAGACCTCCGCGTAACGTTCCCGCTAGGCTCGAACTTCTTCAATCGTATTTCGCGCGATCGATGCCGTATAGAAGCCAACAGAGCGGGCCTGGCGTAGCTGTCTCTCGCGAAACTAGGCTCTGGCCACTGTCCCACACACCGCTCGCCCTCAATCCTTCGCACGATCCGTGGGTAATTCGCGTTGCGGCGCGAAGGGAGAAAATAATTCGTCGGTAACACGCGCTTTCTTTATCGTCGTTCGCTCCCGACCGATCGAGATTCTATCTCGGGCGACGCTACGATATTTTATCTTCGTTCGATCTGATTGCGGAGCTCGGGTTTTTGGAACGGGATCGCGCTTCCTCCGTAACCGCAAAGGCGGGAAAGACGTCGAGAGGACGGATACACGTAACACGTACACGCAGAGCCGCAAATATTGATACATCCGAAAATTATTTGCAGAGAGAGTTCGTAACGGAGACGAAAACAATCTCGACGAGATAGGTTAAAAGCAGTGGGTTATCTCCGGGGGACCTTGTGATTAGTAGTCGGTTGATAGATAATCGTGTCTCTG
The DNA here is from genome assembly GCA_030522665.1 of Ichneumoninae sp. A BG-2022a. NCBI lineage: Eukaryota > Metazoa > Arthropoda > Insecta > Hymenoptera > Ichneumonidae > Ichneumoninae sp. A BG-2022a. The sequence continues at coordinate 6,286 of JAPYZC010001502.1, read as the reverse complement.
TCACGGCGAAGTATCGTCTCGTCGGATAGAGAAGAGAGAGAACGGATGGTGGGAGAAACAGTAGTAACCGAGGACGCCACTGCGATCGACAGTGCGCTTTGTCAACGCACTGGTAACGCCATCATCGTACGCGAGCTCTCCCACTGTCGATTATAGCATACGCACGCTTTATGGTTTATGCGCGATGAAATAACTGTTTCGAATGATTTCGGTGAGGGGGGGGGGGAGGGGGACCTCGAGTTAATAATTTCGTACACGACGGCCAGGCGCGAATGGGTAACTCGCAGAGGGGAAATGCGTGGCGGGAAGCTCTTTTTCGAAGGCGCGTACGAATCTGTTACCCCAGGCGGACGCGAGAGTGCGTCGGGCACGCGCGAAGCCGGGCACGCTGCTTTCCTCCCCCATTTGTGATCTTCTCACGGAGGAGAGAAGTGTACACTATCCACCGACACGCCGGGAAACAACAGACGGAGAAGCGCATCGGGCAGCTCGCTTCCAGTTTCCTTCGTCCAATAGCAATCGTCCAAACTCGGCTCTTTTCCCCTCTCGAAACTGTTTCATTGGACAGCACGCCCCCGTTATCCTCGTTTGGAGAGCGTTTGTGTGTGTGTGTGTGTGTGTGTGTGGGATCGAGCGTCACTCTTTTACCCCGCCAAATGCCAGGCCGAACGCGCCCCCCTCTCCCCGACGCCGGCGTCCCGCGAGCTTGATTCCAGGGGTGTTACGATTTCTCTCTTAGTTTTTTTTGTTCTTTTTAAAATCTTTTCTATATATACGTTTCCGATCTCCCAAGCATCGCGAAGCCTTTCTTTTTTTCTTCTATATTACGCGCGCAGGCAACGTTGAACAGAAGAAGGCGATAAATCACAGGCTCTGTGACAACTCGCTTGTTCGAGTAAACGATCAAAAATATATATGTTTTGTACCGGTGACTCGGCAATTTTTTCTACAATAAGCGTCGTTCCATAGAACACACAAGGTTTCCCGTTACCGAAGTTCCCCGCCGTTGATCGGAAGGGGATCCTCTCACTCCCCCCTCCCCTCCATAATTTTTTTCTCCACTATACCACACACAGCCTTTCAGGCGGGAAAACCTTCACGCTCGTCCCTTTCATCCGGCGTCCGTTCTCTCCCTTGGACTGCAAGGCTTTTCCGATATGGCCAATAGCGTCGTAAACGGGCCCGCGGTCGCTTCGCAGTTAGGCGTTTCTTTATTTTATTATCGCGCGCGCACGCCGATGCGCCGAAACGTTTTTTTTATGCAAACTGCATTACCGACCGAGGTATTTCATGTTTGTTAATAAATTTTATTACTCCGCAGGAAAAGAACGATGACGTAAAGAAACAGAAGAAGGAAGAGAACGGTGACGGAGACGTTGAAGAGGACGTCGAAGAGGAGGAACTGGACGACGAGGAGGAGGAGGTAGAAGGCCTCGGGGAGGTGTACGACGACGACTTGGAAGTCGAGGACGAGGAGGATCTCGACGACGATGAAGGTCAGTAGAAGGAGTATCAGTAGTTGAGCCTCCGTCGAAATGTTACGATCGATCCGTGCAGGGTCAGACGTTGACCAAAGTTCAGAGACCAATTCGAACTCGTACGAAATTAACTCGATTAACGAGCGAACCCCCTGTTTTTATTTTTACAGAGGAGGAGGAGGGTGAGGGCGATGTGGAGGGTGAAGTCGAAGACGAAGACGACGACGCATAATGAATAAATACGGAATAAGAGAGCTATGTGAGTAAGAAAGGAGGTGTAGGGGGCGGATGGCGCCACCGTCGTTCACCGACAATCTTCTCAGCAAAGACTTACTCTCATATTGTGAGTGGTCAGTAGCAAAGTCGACGTCCATCTCGCCCAATCCACAATGTCGGATCTCCTCCTGACCTACGGTTTAAACGAAATGAAAAAAAAGAAATAATAATAACAATAACAACAACAACAATCGAGTTGCAACCTCGCCAGAGTTGCGACGGGCTGACACATGTTGGCGATGATTATACGGTCTCGGGCCATTGCAATTCTGGCCTCCTAGCCATCACCAAATACTGCTCTAGGGTCTAGGTTGATGACGGAGTTAAACTACTGGTAAATTCGCTCGAAGGAATTTGTCTAGGCCGCTCGGCGCGAGAGGAGTCTCCGGCCCGGAGTTTCCCTCCGGGCTCCCTCCCCGATAACAGTTCGATCACGGACGGGCGCGCCGTACGACTCGCACGCGCAGCGCGCGCGCCGCGAATCTGTCGTTTGATCTGGGTAAAACCTATCCAACTGGTATTTTTCGCCATCTGACTGGCTTTCCTCGCGGGACAGTTTTATAACGAAAACAAAAAGGAAAAAAAAAACAAACTTATTTAAGAAATAAAACAAAAAAAAGCTCTATTGTATTTAAATAGTGTAAAATGGACACATGTGGGTGATGATTTTTTTACATTTGAAATCAAATTGCGTTTGTAGGTTGACGAATGCCTCTCACATATAGTGCGCGTGACTGAGTTTTATTTAAAAAAAGAAAAATAAAAAAAATAAAATAAAAAAATGAAAAACCGATATGTGTAATAGAGACGAGAGAGTGTCGTAACACACAGCACGGGGGTCGAGTCTGTCAGATACCCGAGAGAATCAAGTGGTGCATAGGCAACTAACAAGCAAACGAATAATCAATTAATTAACCGACAAAAATATGGAGCCAAAACATCGCTCGATGTTCGATGTACAGCAAAGAAAGAGAGAGAAACAAAGAGAGATAAAAAAAAGTTCTGCGACAGATTTACTTTGCCTCGTGCCCTGCATACTTTACCGACACCATCCCGTTAATGAATATAATGCAATGTTCGCGCCGGATAGTGTGGATGAGTAATGTGTGACTCTGACATTGCATAATAATTATACATAGCATGTATAAAGTTATGGACTAAGGAACATTTTATTATTAACGATAATACTATGTAAACGTATACCGTAAAAAAAGAAATAAGAAAAAACTAGAAAAAAAAACGAAGAGGTTCTTCACACTTTTAGACTTGGGCATAGAGTAGGGAGATCTTTGGCATAACGTACCGATGTGCTGAGGCTTTGCTTCTCCATTAAAAAAAAAATGATCTTTCGATTTGAACGAAATATATACATGTACACACGGCACACACACATACACAACGTTTCACTTGGGGAAACTTTTACTCTCGATTGTACATTTCACAATAAATTACAATGTATGATAGTGGGCAGTGTTGGATTAATGAAATTGTAAAAAAAAAAAAGAAAAAACAAATTACGAAGATTACCAAACAATAACGAAATATACTCGACCCCGCGAAGCCTCCGAAAAGTCTTCTCCCTATTCACTTGTTTTTCACTCGAGCGAAAAGTTTCTTCACCGATTCGATCATTAAATCTCGTTTCTGTCGCAGAAAAAAAAATGTATAGGACTCAAAAGGCGTGTTCGTGTGAAAAACGGTGTGAACGATATTTATCCGCTATCCGTGTCTCAACTCTTCGATCGGCACCCCCTCCCCCCCCCCCCGCCCCGCCCCGAACATCGTTTAGTATACCATGTACCAGTGGAATCCATTAGTTTTATACAAGTTAAGATAATAATAACACGAGTTATATGGGACACGCGAGATATTAATGCGACCACTGTTCACGTTGGTGTATGAAAACAAAACAAAACAAAAATGACAAAACAAAGAAAAATCTGATGTCGCAACGTAATAAATATTATAAAAATAAAGACATTGCGCGATCAGTCTCAATGCCGCCCACCTTTATTTGTAACTTTCGGGTGCGCGCTAGGCACGAAGGGTGGAGAGACGTTGCGGTTACGATACCCTTGTACCATAGCTGCATAATTAAATAAAGGTAACAAACCAATTCTGATATGCGAGAAGACACGACCCACGTTTTAATGTACAAATATTTTCGAGGGAGTTAGTTAAATGATCAAGATTCGCCCCCCACACCCCCACACCCCTCAAATGACCCAGTTTAATAATAAATATGAAAACAAAATTATTAAACGAGTGGTTCTCCAGTTGGTTGCCGCTGCACGTGGATTAGTTATCCTGAAACTCGTCGACCCTCGAGTGTAAGCGGGACCCCGACATCTGCGACGGTCAAGGTCGAATTTATCGATACAAAAATAATCATTATTTTGTACAAGATCTGCCACCGTTATATCCACGTGTCTGCTTCAAGATAGTACCTTGTACGATGCCGAGTGGCTGCGTCGTAAAAAACTATTATTACAATACCCGACATATAAAATAAGTATAGGTTCTTTTTTTAATTTTAAATTGAATGGAATAATCTCTGGCAAGGCCCGTTAGCAACGAACCCGAATTTCACGCTCTGCAGCCTCGTCTCCCGTTACCGGGAATGCAGAACGGGAAAATCGACAATGGATAATATGTGATGCTAATGGGCCTTGAACTTCTCTCAGCCGCAGCCGATCATCGAGATACTGTTGAAGCTAAATCACTTGTAACAAACGAGGCGGAGAGCGCTAAAGGCGATCTGTGGGGTAATGCATTTCATGAGTGAACGTAATAAAAAAAAATGAAAAAAAATATGAATCCTAGACTAAGAATCTGATTTGTGTGTTCATAATGAGTCTTGTCTGAACGAACTTTTGTACAGGATATGGAGTAACCACCCTAATAATTTTCCTCGGCAAGTAATGGTTGTTTATAACCATTTACCGCATTTCTGCCCATTCCAACAGATTTGAAATTTTAATTGTATTTTTAGGTAAATACAGTTTGAACTAAAAAAAGACGTCGAGCGCACGTAATTCATTTGCCCGTCCCGAGACTATCCGGCGAGATGGCTGTGAACAACGGGGTTAGATAAGATGTCAATAATTTTATTGAGTGTGTCAAACGATGTGGCATACGCCTACATAAATCTTTTTTTTACGACAATATACATAAATAAATTCAATGTACATTTGTACCGGAGTGTCTGTTCGCACATTGGTATATCTACAATATATAAACACGTGTGCGTGCGTGCGGGTGTGTATCTTATATTGGTACGTAATATATGAGAGTGAAAAGTTTGTCATCTCTTTAAAATGATTGGCAAACATTGTCCCCGGCGTTACATTATCGCTAATTAAGGAAAAGGAAGGGGGGAGAGGGGGGGGGTTTGTCGAAATCGTTTCTTGCTAATTCTGTTAAAACATAAGTATCACAAAAATTGTCATTAACAGCAACTGTGAGTATTTGTAGTTCTGCGTCAACGACGATTATTCCAACCGGTACGGATATTCGAGTCCCACTGTGAATTAAAGAAAAAAATTCATCCTCACGGCGGATCGGCGAACAGGCTGATCAGCGGAGTTCCTTCGTACCTTCTCGAATTTTTAATGTTTTTACAAAATTAATTGTCACTGTCCCTCGGTGGTTTGTATATGCTGTTCAGAGTACAGAGCTCCTGAATTGTGTTGTTGGTCAGCCGGGTGAAACTGTCGGTCATGCTGCTTCCTTCTCCAACGTTAGCTGCATTATCTCCCGGTACTTTAGCCGACTCTGCCTGAACAGCCGAACATAAACTCTCATTGAAATCGGTTGATATATTTTTTTAATAATATTAAAAAACCAAGAATTTTCCACTTGACTTACCTTTACCGGATCTGAGATCAAAAGACCACTCGAGAGATTGTCCGACAGTGCTGTCCCGAATATCGCGAGTTCGGCAGAATCGAGCTGGTTCAGGCTCATGTCGAAGCTGAATTGTTGATTGTCCAAATCCAACACGTTACCAACCGCTCCTGTTGAGTAAAAATCAACGTATTACATTTTTGATTATTATTTTTTTAACTGCAGTCGTTCCGACAAGTCGTACCCTTGCTAGAATTACCGAGCGGCTGTAATCCGAGACCGGACTGATCCGACGTGACTCTGTTGAGGACGATCGGGGCCGGCATTTGCTGGTACGCCAGCTGATGCGCGAGATCCGAACTTCCGGCAGGCTGTAAAACTTGTTGAGGCGATTCCATGTAAGGAATCTGCAAATTCTGCTGGGCATTCTGCATCGAGGGTATGTTGTACGAGATGCAGTCCATCGGCGATGGTGTCCTCCTCGGGGAAAGACGTGGCCTGTTTGACATTCGTCATATGGTTGAAATCTTATATATGAGGTATTCCATACGGTTTCGAACGGTCAAAAACCGGACCCTCTCCAAAATAGTTGTAATTTCACCACAATTCATGATTATTGACAAGAGGTTTTTGAACTTTTTTTCAGAATTTTTAGATCGTATTTTTTTGAGATATCGAAAAATTGA
>JAPYZC010001501.1:0-23198 GCA_030522665.1 Ichneumoninae sp. A BG-2022a | reverse complement strand
AGTTTCTAGATGGACTTACAGACAAGTTTCTAGATGGACTTACAGACAAGTTTCTAGATAGACTTAAAAACAAATTTCTAGATGGACTTACAGACAAGTTCCTAGATGGACTTACAGACAAGTTCCTAGATGGACTTATAAACAAGTTCCTAGATGTACTTACAGGTAAATTCCTAGATGGACTTACAGGCAAATTCCTAGACGTCCTGACGAACAGATGGACGAACTCACGGATAGACTGACAGACAGACTCACAGTCGGACTCTCGGTCAGACCTAAACTTACTCACAAAAACAACCAAAGTGCTTATTTTGTGTTCTACGGTACGTATAAACCTTTCCGTGCCATAATCCCGCCTTGGCTCGACCCTACGCGTATGAGAGAGCAAAAAAGCAATACCATGGTTTCACCTAACGAAGATTTTTCTAATTTCCTACCCTGCGGGCCGGCGAACATGGCGCGCCGGCTGATTGAAGACCCCCGCGGTCCGTCCTTGCCGTTCCCTTGCTCGGTACGCATGTACGTCGAGCCCTCTCGCTCGTTCCCGTTTTTGCATCTCCTCTCTTCCGACCCGCGCGGCACCTGCTCGGCACGCCGAAGGCTTTTGTGCCGCACCGGGGACCTCCTCCTGGGCGACCCGATGTAGTCTCCTCCAGCTCCGCCGAGGAGAAAGAGCGAACTATCCCACACACACACATCCGGGGATCCGAACCAGGAGGACCAGAGGCAGCGGCGACGGAGCACGTCACAGACCATGTCAATAACGTTCGCTCGTACGCCGCTCGCAAGGAAAGAGGGTCCCCAGCGGCACAATGAGGTTGGTACAGCCGCGAATGCGAGACTCTCGAGCGCGGCTCTTCATGTATGTGCTTCGTGCACAACCACCCCCTTTTTTTTCTTCTCGTCGTCGTCGCACCGTGGCTTTGTCCACGTACCGGAGTGCACGGTGACTTCCTCATTCACTCGTTCGTTGCGTCCCGGCGACGAGCACCGGCCCCGATTGACATCGAGGCCTCCAATAAAATATGAAATTCATAACCCAAATTGGCGTCTCGAAAAAAATTCTTATAAATGCGACTTCGCTCTTGTCGCGCTATTGGATTTTAATTAAAAAATTCCGTATAACTGGGGATTATTGGAGACGAACTGTGAACTGGCGGAGGAAAAGGACTTGTGGAAGGAGCGGTGGTTCGCTGCAAAGTATCGATTGGCGTTACGAGGCAAGATCCTTCGTCCCCCTTCGCCAACTTTTCCGGGCGAGGGGATTCGCGGAGAAAAATACGATAGAGGCGCACTTGGGGCGGCTCGTCGGCCCTTATTTTTGGGCTCGTGAGCGCCGCGCGGCCATCGGCGGGGTGGGCGAGATTGTAGGAAACGAGTCGACAGGAGGCTATCACCGGCGAGGCCGAGAGACTTCTTCCGGTCGGTCGGACCGGGGACTCGAGGGTGCCGAGGCTGTTCGCGAAAACGAAATGACCAACAGGCGAGTACATTATCATAATATTGTAATTTTTCTTTGTCACACTTTTAGAATGACGGATTATTATTGTTATCTTTTCACTCAAATGCCAAAATTTACGTTTCCGGTATTTTCCGTCAGGTTTTAACGATACGAGGTAACCGTGATGTGGCTTGCGAATTAAGGAAAATGAAGATGGACGGAGGATGTTGGGGCAAAATGGGATACCACTAAATTTTCCGAAATCCATTATAATAATTGAGCGAAGGGGAAAAATGATTTTTACAAAGTGTCTGGCCTCTTCTACTGGGCGAGGTTGAGAGGTGTTCCGTTTTGCCCCTACTCGTGATCTTTTTCTGATACTCGAAATACAATAATTATGAATTGACATTTTGTTTGTCAATTGTCGAGATGTCGATTCGTAGCGCGATGAAAAAATAAAACTGACGTGTCTTCTAAAGTAACAAAAAAAATTGGGGCAAAACGGAATACCACAAAATGTACCGAAAAATTAATTATAATACTAGAGCGATTGGGGAGAAAGTAGTTGAGAGGTGTTCCATTTTGCCCCGACTCGTGTTTTTTCGCATATACTTGGAACACAACAATTATGAATTTACATTTCGTTTGCGAACGGTCGATTCGTAGCTTGGGGCTCATCGAAACGGCCTTCATTCCTTAGCTACGTCGTTTTGCCCCCACCCTCTCTCGTACAACGTATATGGTGTTATATAAACACGGCGGAGGGACCGAGTGAAATCTCCCGGCAGTTCTCGTCAAGCTCGATCGCTCGGCGTGTTGCGATGAGATTCCGCTTTGGCGATTTAGAGCGGAGAGCACAGCGGCAAAATATCGCGGGCAAAGCGGATTATGAGGATTGGATCCCAATGGATTTACCGATAAATGCCACTCCCGCCGTACGGAGGCGAGCTCTCCACCCTGGCGGGAGTGTGAGTGAGCGAAGAGCTCGCTCGCTACCGAGTTTTCGTTATACAACTAATACCATAACTGGGCGAAGGAAGAGGGTTGCACCGTCGGGAAACCCGGACGACGAAGATAATGGCTTTCGCCAATACCATAAGTTCAGCTATAGATATTTCCAATGATGTCAGAAGACTTCCCATCTCGCAGGATCTTCAACTTTGTCGCGGGTCTGGAAAACCCTCGGAAAACTGAGAAATCCGTCCTTAAAAAAAGACACCTTATATGTATTTTAGAAAAATGCGTTTGTTTATTTGTTCGTATGTTTGTCCCAACCCCCTTTCGGTGAAGTCGGCCCGCCAGCCGAAAAATGAGATTTTCAAACCGGAAGTGACATATTTCCGGTGTGTCGTCACTTCCGGTTTGATAATCTTATTTTTCGAACAGAAGTGAAGTATTTCCGATACGTCACTTCTGTTCGAAAAATTAGTTTTTCAAACCGGAAGTGACATATTTCCGGTTTGTCGACACTTCCGGTTTGAAAACCTCATTTTTCTAACAGAAGTGAAGTATTTCCGATACGTCACTTTCAGTTAAAATTCCAGTTGAAAAGTTAAGTTCCAGTTGAAAATTAGATTTTCAAACCGGAAGTGACATATTTTCGGTATGCGTCAACATCACTAGAAAAAAATCAAATTTTCAAGCCGGAAGTGACATACTTTCGGTATGTCGGACTCGAAAAATCGATTGTTCAAACCGGTAGTAACGTCACACCGGAAATACGTCACATCCGTTCATAGAAATGAGATTTCCAAACCGGAAGTCTTTCCGCTTCGTCGCCTCCACTCGAAAAATCATATAGTAAAAGTAAGTTTTTCAGGGTAAATATAAATTTTTAACGATATATAATTGTTCCCGTCTAAATTACACGCGTTCGTTAAATCTACCCTCCACCCGATGCGTGTAAAAAATCGGTGGCCGCGCCTGTTAAGTGCGCTGCGAACGCCGCGGGACTTCTCGATCCCGCGGTCGCCTCGCAGCGTTGATTTTTATCCCGATCGGTGCGCCCGCCCCGCCCCGTCGATCGTTACTTGGCCGTACAATAAAATATGCGAAAGAACAAAGAACTCGACGGGAACACTATACCGCAGCGCGGGTAGGGTGGGCTGTTCGCTAAACTGGTAGGCTAGCCCGTTCCGCGCACACAGAGTGACTGTCTCGAATGTCGGGAACACTCCGGCGATCCGGCCGATCGCTGGAACGATGCGTGCACCTCCGGGTGACAGACGCGCCTGTGTGCGTGTCCGCATCGACCGTGCCGTCGCGCGAGATAGTGTCGCGATGACGATGACGCCGGTGTACGCTGCGGGCCTCGCGGAGCATAACGGCGATCGGCGGGCGGAGGAGAGCAGCCCGCGGTAACCCGATACTCGTCTGGGAGGTCAGAGTAGATTGACGAACGCGATAAATCGGAACCGGTGACACGCGGCGAACGACGCGATGCGACAACTCACTGACCTGCGAATCCAATGCATAGCTTCCATCCTCCGTCCCGATATTGCCTGCCGCAGGACCTCTCGGAGTCGTGAGCTCTCTAGCTCTCGCGTTCGCCGATCGTGCGCGCGGAAGAGAGAAAAAATAAATAAAAAATTGTGTACCGGAAAAATAAAATCTGGTTGCCGCTAACTGGGCAGGAGAGCGCTGGACAAGACCGGGGCATTGGGGGAGAGAGCGGGGCAAAATGGACTACTCAAGTTCAGATGAAATATTTTCATTGGATCCGAAAAAAAAAGTTGGGTACCGGGAAAATAAAATCTGGTTGCCGCTAACTGGGCAAGGAGAGCGCTGGACTAGACGGGGTGTTGAGGGAGAGAGCGGGGCAAAATGGACCACTAAAGTTCAGGATGAGATCTTTTTTTGCGATCCGAAAAAAGGGTTGGGTACGGGAAAAATAAAATCCGGTTGCCGCTAACTGGGTTTTTTGCGATCCGAAAAAAGGGTTGGGTACGGGAAAAATAAAATCCGGTTGCCGCTAACTGGGCAGGGAGAGCTGCGGGACAAGACGGGGTGTTGGGGAGCGAGCGGGGCAAAATGGACCGCTCCATTTCAGATGGGATCATTTCTTGTAATCCGAAAAAGAAAACGAATTCAGTACCCGAAAATTAAAATCTGCTTGCCGCTAACTGGCCAGGGAGACCTGCGGGACAAGACATGGTGTTGGGGAGAGAGCGGGGCAAAATGGACGACTCCATTTAAAACGAGATCTCGTCTCCTGATACGGAAAACATCGGTAAAAAGAATGGTCCGTTTTGCCCATTCCCTTTTGTCCCGCTCCGATCTATCGGCGATCAATGATCGATATTGCCCGACCAAGTGCCGCGGACTCCGCGGATTCTCTCGTGCGCGTATATTGAACGTTTAGATCTTGCTCGGGAAATCATCGATGGACGCAGAGTTCGATTTCAATCAGGCAAGGACGAAAAAAAAAAAGTGAAATTCTTGTCTCTCTCTATACATGCCTTTTTGTCTCTTCCACAAAGTTCGACTATCGTTCTTTTTTTTCTCTCTGCCGTTTGTTCTCTTTCTCTCCATTGCGGGGTTCGCCTGTACGCACGCAACAAAACGATAATGCACAGAGAGACCGTGGATAACGGCACAGAGACGAAGCTTTGTCTCGATCGACGATAAAGGCTTTCGCATTGCGGCGAGGCTACGCTGTTCACCGGTTGTATATACAACTAACGGTAGACGGTGTACCGCGCGGAGATAGAAGATGAGGCGAACGAGAAATCGCTGGAGAAAAGGTAAAGCTAAAGAGAAGAGAAAAAAAAAATGAAGAAAAAAGAACGCTGCGAGTAAAGAAAGAAAGATTCAGCGCACGAGATAAAGAGGTCGACTATAATGGGGAGACCTCGTGCACCCTGGTCCCCGAGCATCCAACGCGTCACCACCATCATCAGACCCCCGGCTGATCCTAAAGGAAGCCATTACATTGTTTTATGTCCCCATGTGCCCGAGAGTCGAAGATCAATGACTCTGCTCATTTAATCAAAATCAAAGAGACCTGAAAGATAGTTTTAAAAATCACAAATTTGGGCGCCAAGATTCGTATCCAAATTTTTTAAATTGAGGTCCTTGGGGTTCAAGTTTGAAGAGTAAGGAGTGTCAAAAGTATGTTAAATCTGCGCTGGTCTCGGGAATGTTTGGACCATTATTGTAGTCCTAAAAACTCTGGTCCGCAATTGTCACTTTTCTTTTTCTTTTTTTGCTACTTTCTGTTTGTTCTATTTTTACATTGGTGGATGGCGCGACCGTGTGCGAAATAAATCATAAAAATCACAAATTCGTTCATCAAAATTCAATCCACAAGTTTTTAAAATTGTTCTCTTTAGGGCTCAAGTTTGAAGAGTAACGAGTGCAAAAAATATGATAAATTTCTGCCTCTTATCCTGAAACCCTGGACCATACTCATAGTCCTAGAATATTTCGTTCGGAGCCTTAGCGCAGTTGTCACTGCTTTTATTTTTACATTTTTCTTACTTTTTACATTGGTGGATCCGCGCGCCCGCATTGAGAAAAAGGATTTCCTACTATATCGAATAGTTTCCAAGAGAAACGTCTATATAGATACTTTCCGATAGTGTATCTTTAATTGGTTAATCTATTATTATGGTTGCAACCATGATTTCTTGTCATTGTCGTAACTATAAAATGTATTTCCCCTTGGGAACAATTTTTTGTCGTAAAAAGTCATTATTGTAACTTTTACTATGCAATTTTAGCTCAGTGGCGTGCGGGAAATAAATAATAAAAATTACAATTCTGTTCACCAAAATGCAGTCTACAAATTTTTCAATTCACCCTTTTCGGGCTTCAAATTTGAAGTGTAACGAGTGCAAAAAGAAAAAAAGATGTTAAATTTCTGCTCATTAACGCGAAAGCATGGACCATTCTTGTAGTCCTAGAAACTCCCGTTCGGAGTCTTCGCGTAGTTGTCGCTGCTTTTTTTATACTTTTTCTTTTTTTGTGTTTTTCCATTGGTGGATGGCGCGCCCGTGCGGGACCTCGGAGGTGAAAAAACAATGGGTACACGAGAGCGACCCGAGCCCCCTTTAGTCGTCGTTTCTCCCGAGCACAAAACGGAGACACTGAGTCCACAGAAACGCGACTACTTCCTCCTGTCTGATATTTCGTGTACGTGTGCACGGATGGATATGGAGCTTCTCGGCATATTTCTTCTTTTTTTTTATCACGGAGTCCTCCAGCGCCGAGGCCTCCTCGTGGAATTCTTCGCCGGATGGAAAACGCTAAGCAACGTCGTCCTCTCGCGCAAAGGCTCGCACAATGCGAGCTCCGGGGCCCATTGTCTATGTCACCAGACAACACCCTCACGAGGAGCAGCGACAGCGGAAGAAGCACTATGGCCCTGAGTCGCGTTCCCCTACGGGAGCGCCCGACGGTGGTGAACTACCGGGGAATTCGTTTGGTCACAGAAGCGCAAGACACCCTGTCTCGCTTCTCTTCATCTGTTTTCACGTTGGAACAAACCCATTTTTTTCGATACTATTTTTTTTTACTGTATTTTTAGCTCGGGTATTTTTCGATACTATTTTTTTTACTGTTTTTTTAGCTCGGGTGTTTTTCGATACTATTCATTTTTACGGTATTTTTTGCTCGGGTATTTTTCAACAGTATTGTTTTTTACTGTATTTTTAGTTCGGGAAATTTATCGTAACAGACGGCGAGGAAACATCCATGGAAACATTTTTCCAGGAATGTTTAGATATTAAAAATGAATGATGCTTTTTTAAAGAGAGGTGTTTCACGAACGGGGCGAATGTAGATGTGCATTAAAGGGTTAACTGTTCCTACAACTACCTGTCACCATTTTTTTAATACATTGTTATTATTGTTTGAAAATATTATTTTATGTAAACAAGATGTATTAATCGAAAGCCTTTAACGATATTTTAACGATATTTAACGATATTTATCAATAGTCTTTGAGCAATCGAAGAATGCATAAAGGAACAATTGAAATTATATCTGTTTCACGTAGGAAAAAACCCACTTTTTCCAAATTATTGATTTTTTACCGTGTTTTTAGTTCGGGCAATTTTTTTCGGAAATGTTTCACATAAGACTGCAACATTCGTAGCAAAATTTTCCTCGAAATGTGTAGGTAAAAAATTAAGTATTTACCTTCAAACAGAGCTATTTCACAATCGGGGCAAACATGATCGGGGTTCAAAGCCTTAATTATTCCCATCAAGCTACCCGCAACAATTTTTCAAATTCGATAGTTACAAATATTTGAGAAAATTCCTTCGTGCACACAAAATTTATTCATCGGAGGCTGTTTTGACTCCCGCCGGGGCAATCGGGAGTTATTTACGATGGTCTTTGAACAATCGAAGAATAAAGAGGAGCAAGTAAAATTTGGTATGTATAAGCGTGCGGACGTGGAGCCGCGCGGGCCGCGCGCGATGATTGCGCCGTAATCTGCTTTGCTTTGCTTCTTTCGCGGAGGTCGGGGGTTGTTCCCGGCTCGGAAGGGTAGGCAGTGGCACGGGAGATCTAGCCGGGGGCATCCTTGCGGCTCTTCTCGTCGACCCTATATCGTTTCGTCGGGAAGCGAGTGAAGGGCGAGCGAGATGGATAGGGATGCGAAAAGTTGCCGCTGCAGCGGGCGGGAGCAAGACGGGAGCCGGTCCAACCCTCGCGAGAGCAACCCCTCACGTAAAGGTTATATCCTATAAACGGCGCTACCCCCGCGGATAATCCGGCCCCCGGGGCCCGCGTGCGGTTGAGCGGTTGCAACAGTTACCATATTTGATTGTGCCCCTTTCCTGCGCTCTTCGGCTCTATTCTGTAACCCTCCGAAATACGCGTTTACACCGATATAGATATAACGCCAGTTACAGAATACGAATGGCCCCTGTATTCCCGTTACGGAAGGTGAATCGTATGTCCAATAAAGGTTGTGTCAGATTCACAAGTTCTTTTTGTTACTTAATCAGTTTTGAGTTTGGAGTCTTTTGAAAAGCCTTTGACGGTCACTTCCGGTTCCGAAATCTCCGGACCGGAAGTGACGTTCTACGGGAAAGTGTCACTTCCGGTTTGAAAATTTAATTTTTTAACCGGAAATGACGTCATGCGGGAAAACGTCACTTCCGGTTCGAAAATTACAGTTTTCGACCGAAAATGATGTTTCTACCGGAAACACGTAATTTCCGATTTGAAAATGTATTTTTTTTACCGGAAGTTATGTTGTACCGGAAATACATCATTTTCGGTTTGGCGATGTCATTTTTTAACCGGAAGTGACGTCACACCGGATATACGTCACTTCTGACACGGGGTTAACGAGTCCTTCAGCATTTTTTTCGCCGCATCGAAAAATAATCATTATCGCGGCATGTTTGGTCCTTTCCGATCGAAAGTTCGAGTATCGAAGACCTCCCTTGATTACAATATCGTTCCCTTCGTTCCCCCGTTCTGACGGCAAACCCTCGCCATCGAGGGTGTGTTCCTAAACGAGTGAGATGTTTTTTTTTTTTCCTAAACCGCTCGAAGCGCACAAAGTTGCATGCCCCCTCGCGCTCGCGCTTCCCCGCCGTCGCGTTGAAAAATCCGAGCAAGGAAATTCGCGCTCGTTTGATCCGTGCCGCCAAAGGGCTCTCGGCGCGCGCGATAAGCGCGGACGGGGGAGCGATGCCGCGGGGAAATAGCGCAACAGAGGCCAAACGCGTAAAGGGAGATTTTAAAAATAAAAAAAATAAAAAAATTTTTAGAGGAAAACGGAGCAAAGGGCAACCGGGCAGAGCCGACGGAGAACGCCGATCGCCGTATCGAGAGCGCCAAGTCTCGATTGCCCGGCACGCTGCCGGGGTGAGAATTCGAGAGAAACTCCACACTTTGCCGACGGCAAGGCTGAAAATTATTATTTCATCTGTAACGCACACCCAGAAAAAAAAGTTTATTCCAATCAAAGAAAGTTTATTAAGGACGAAGAAAAATGTTGATTTGCTTCGTAACCTAGTTGAGCGTTTATTAAATTCTAATATACTTATTTGAGAGTATTATTCTGATTATTTAATAATTTTTATTTGGACCTAACAAACAGATATTTATGTCAAATAATTTTGTTATTTATTTCATGTCAGACCCGCTAATTTTTATCGTATGGGAATAATGTGATATATCACAAAAAAAAAAAAAGATTAATTAAAATCAAATAAATTTCTATCCGCCAATGACGTTTATTAAGATAAAAGAAAAATGTACATGCTTTAAAAAAATCGTTATTAGATTCAAATAACGGCTATTCTTTAAAGTAAATAAGTAAATGTCGGGTAGAGCGGGGCAAAACGGGGCGTGGGGCAAAACGTCATTTTCCAATAATTTTTGGATGCCCGAATTCGCCCCATCGATGCATCAGGCTTTTCAGCCCCGTTTTGCCACCTTGTCCGATCCAAAAATGATTGGAAAATTTAGTTTTGCCCAAAAACCCCGTCTTGCCCCTTTGCCCCATTTTGCCCCGCTCTTCCCTATTCAAAGATTTGAAGCAAATAAACATTTTTCTTCGTCCCCAGTAAATTTTCATCGATTGCAATAAATTTTTGTTTCTGGGTGCTGGTGCGCGATTTCCTCGGAGGTTGCAGGGAGAGCCCGCGAGCGCGGTTTGGCTCCGGCGCGTCCCTCTAATGCATCTATGTATGTGCGGTTTCGCCGGCGTTCCCCGGGTGATACCGGGCTTGATGCATGCACACGCGTGCGGCGAACCGCGGGACCACCGCGCGCACGAAATTACATTGATATTAGTATGGTTTTGGGCTCTCGCCGATTAATTAATTAAAACGCGGGAGGGTGAGAGTGGGCGTTCTGCGGGGTGGTTTTCTGTCGGCCGTTTCGATGCCTGCGCGGCCTTTCCGTCTTTCTCGTTCTCGCCGAACGTTTGTAGCCGAACTGCGCGTATGTGCGCTGTTCGCGCCCCGCGGCAACCCCTTCGGCTCCGAAAAGGCGAGGGTGGTAAATTCACGTGTGTATTCTCCATATGTGTATGCGCGAGCGCGGACAAACGCTACATTCTCACCGGGGATCTCGCACGCAACGGCCATTGCGAGAATGGTTGGTCGGTTTGCGGTTTCCAGTCGCTAAACTCGCGAAAGCCCGCGGAACGGTCGCGCGTGCTCGGCATCGAGGCAACGGATTGTTTGTCGGTGGAATATAAAAATGAAACAAAATCGCTGATGCGAAGGTTCACGGGTTTTTCGGTGACTCTACAGTGGGGAAAAATGCTGGTGCGGGCTCCTGCGAGCCGGCGTGTAATTTGCGTTTAT
Source organism: Ichneumoninae sp. A BG-2022a (assembly GCA_030522665.1). Classification (NCBI taxonomy): domain Eukaryota; kingdom Metazoa; phylum Arthropoda; class Insecta; order Hymenoptera; family Ichneumonidae; species Ichneumoninae sp. A BG-2022a. The sequence goes on along the minus strand of JAPYZC010001501.1, from coordinate 12,476 downwards.
GGTCCGAGTTAGCGGAATCGGAAATGGAAGAAAAAAAATGATCGTAAGATTTTATCAATATTTCGGACGCGGGGTTTTTTTTTTTTTTTTTTTACTGGATCCTTTTTGGAGGGCAAAACTTGGAATAGGTTTTGTACTTTTGTAGTGCCATTCAAATAAAAATTGATAGTATCGATTTAAGAATTCGGTAGAGACTCTTAGTTGCCGATATAAGAATTGGTAAAAACGTACCGACCGCTTTTTTTCGAAGACATTTTTATTACATTTTTTTTCGGGAATAGTTAGTCGGTGGAATGTGAAGATGAAATAAAATCGCTGATGCGGAGGTTCACGGATTTTTGGGCGCGGTACCATGGAAAAACCGTCGTTCGGTTTGCAGCTTTTTGGAGCCGGAGAGCGTGTAATCCGCGCTTGTGGTTCGAGTGAGCGAAATCGGAGGTATAAAAAAATTGCTTGTAAGATTTTATCAATTTTTCGGATTCGAAATTTATAGATTGTTTTTAGTGAATACTATTTTTAGATGGCAAAATTGCCATAGGTATTGTAAATTTTTCTTATTGTTATTTTTTTTTCATCGTATACCCACAATAATAATTTATTTGGCGTCCCGCAAAAAAATATTTATTTAAACTAAATAAATATTTATTGGCGGGTCGCCGGTGAAATAAAATATTATTCTGGGTGTTCCATCTAAATAAAAATTGGCCGTATTAACATTTAGTGTATAAAGATAGCTAAAGATAACCGCGCTATCCTATATTTTTCGAAAACATTTTAATTCTATTTTCTCGTTCCTCGAATAGTTTTCCGAGGCGTGGTTTTTTTTCATTTTTTTAGGTGAAATAAAAAAGGACTTACCCTTTTTCGCGTGGAGTATTTCCGCAGGATCGGGAGGCAGCGCGGTGCAATGGCTCGGACTGAGGCTCGGTTGAAGCGAGGAGAAGGGACTCCCCGCGCCGGATGGATACCTGGAAAAATCACGGGAACAAACGGGACATTGTTAGATATAACGAGCTTTACCATTTTTGTGTGTCGCTTGTCGGATTAACGACGACGCGGGGTCTGACCGTCAGAAACGTCGGTTCGACCGAGAGATAATCGAAGGAAGCTTCGCAGGAATTATTTACTTCAATGATTTCTTTTTTTTTTTTTTGGGAAAATTACCAATTGGGTCTAGGCCAAGCCGTGGTTTGACCGTTGAGTAGCCTGAGCTTGTCGTAGACGCTCTCCGCAGGACTACCGGCACCAACACCGACTCCACCGACTCCCTGCTGCTGCTGCTGTTGATGCTGCTGCTGGTGCTGCTGTCGCTGCTCCTTCTGGGCAGCCAAATTTCTCAGTACCCTGTTTATCGACGATACCTGAAACACCAAAAAACGCAAAAAATTAATACAATTCGTCCTTAATAAAATTGCAATAAAATCAAAGTTTAAGCTTTTTTCTTTTTTTTCTAAATTAACAATTTTCTTAAAAAGATTTTTAAAAAATCCCTTTGCAAGTATAACAATAACTCGGATTTAAAAAAATGTTATATTAATACAATGAATATTTAATAAAATTTCAATAAGGTCAAATATTAAGCTCTATTCTTTTTCTCTACTTTAACCATTTTCTTTAAAACATTTAAAAAATCTCTTTGCAAGTAACACAATAACTTGGGATTAAAAAAGTGTCACACTAATGTGCTACAATAATTGAATCTGAGTCAATCAATCAATTTAAAAACAGACTTGATAAACACTTCTCTACCTAATGTGAAATACAAGATGCAGATATTATAAGTTGTAAACTTCCTTTCTGTAAATATTAATGATACTAATAATACAATTAATATCGATTAAAAATGCAATAAAGTCAAATTCTAAGATTTTTTCCCCAACTAAAGATTTTCTAAAAAAGATGTTACAAAGTCTCTCTGCAAGTACAACGATAACTTCGATAAAAAAAACTAATGCCTTACATAAAAGTCGAGCGAGTAGTCGTTCCGCGATTTCATACCGCTCGTAAAGTCAACGATAAAAAAAAAAATGAAAAAACAAGTTCGCGCTGCATGCGGAATACCCGAGAGGACGAGCGAGCGGAGCGAAAAAAAATTCATAGCTAATAAATCCAGCGTGAAGATTACCGTAATGGCGAGAGGTCTTTAGTAGATTGGCTCGAGGGCGACGAGGAGTAGATTGATCCAGGCCCGCGGCACCGGATCAATCGTACGTATCGAAATGCGTGTCGTCGGGGGATCGCCGATGTCGCCGAGGGAGATTGAAACGCCGCGGCATATCCGCGGAGTGTAACTGCAGACTAGCGTGCGCGGCTTCGGCTCCGTGCCCGACGCGACGGCAACGGCGAGCGCGGAGGAGAGTCGGAGCGAGGAAGAACGCTGGTTTGGAGCACCGGGTAATTAAAACGATGCGCGCCGCGGCACCGGGCCCGCGTGTTCCGCACCCGGGGAGTTAATTACCTCCGTCTTCAATTATTTCCGTCTCGCGCGCCACTCTCCGAGGGGACTTTGCCGTACCGGGCGGCCCTCGATAGGAGTAACGGGCGGGGGTGGCTCTCACCAGGCTTCTTTCCTGCACGTGTGAGGCGCGTTACACACGTATCGGGGGCTTGGAAGCGGAACGGCGGATTCCGGGCGGCTCGAGAGGTGGAACGGGGCGAGATGGACCGTTCTGGTTCTTCACTCGCAATGTATCCAGCGTCTCTTATCAGGCGCGAGGGTATCAGCGCGGCGGCTTGCGCGTACGAATTCATCGATAGCTGCATTAAGCTGGTGGATTGATTACGAGTAGCGGGGTAAGGGGTAGAGTGAAAGGGGGAATATGGACCACCCTGATTGTTAGTTAGATCAATGATGAATGAACCGGGACATTAATTTCTTTTAAAGTAGAGTCGTTAAACGGGATTTATACCTATGCTGTGGATATGGGGCAAAATGGAACAGTATACAAATTTTTGGGAAAGTAATGAGAAGATTGAGAAATGGGGGTATTATCGGAGACTTTGGATGCAAAGGGAAAATTAGGCACCTTTTGAATCCAAATTTGAAAGATTTTAGAAAATGGAGATTCTAAGGGTGAACGCTGAGTTTGAGACGTAGATGCCATTTTGCCCCGACCGATCATTTTTCATGGACTCTCGGAATAATTATCACGAGATTAATTTTTTTGCAACGTATTTTTATTTACCCCTCTACGTGCGACCCTAGAAGCGATAATCCCTCATTTCTTCAGAAATCGAACGGGAAAAATTCCACGGAAAGGGGGGAACAGGCAGTTTCCACGTTTCGGAAAATCGCCTGGAGAGTCCTCACCTGCCCGATGCACGGCGGGTATTCGATTTGTTGTGGTACAGTCACATCTGTGCACGTACAACTCTATAACATGTGTAGGTATAGAAATAGACGTTCGGATTACGCGGCCGTGGGATTGGCCGGGGGAGATCTCGTTCCCCGGGGCGAAAGTCGGACGTCTCGGAAGCCGAGCGTCGTGTCAGGGGGCCTGCGACGTTGAAACGAGCTGACGTCTCGGACCCCCGTCGCGCAACCACCGACGATGGGCATCCCCCTGCCTCGTCAATCCCGGCCAGATATCAACATCCCCATCAAGTATTCTTTGAATCTCAGATTTATTTAAAAAATTTTTTTCTCAGATTGAAATTTCATGTCCTCATTTTTTTTTCAGATTAAAATTTCATTTTTTCATTTTTTTCCCAGATTTAAAATTTATTTTTTCATTTATTTTTTATAAGCACTCCAATCGGTCTAACGGATAATAGAAAGTCATGAGTTATCTTATTGACTCATAAATATTTCTCAAATATAATTTTATTTTTTCATAATACCAACTATAAAAAAATGGACTCGAATCAGTGTGAAGAATAATCAAGAATGGTGCCTTACGTCAGTATTACAAGAGCCCGTAGATACAGCTCTTATAATACTTGTCGCCCGTCCTCGTCATCCCCGGCCAGATATCGACATCCCCATAAAATATTCTTCGAATCTTACATTTTTTTTTTCAGATTTGAATTCAATTTTTTTATAAGCATTCGTATTGATGTGAAGAATAATTAAAAATCGTAAGTTGCCTTATCAGCTCATATAAATTCCTCGAATCTAAATGTTCAGTTGAATTTAACTATAACACAAAGCTTCCTCGACGAAGCAAAACTAACTCGAATCAGAATAAATAATAATCCAGAAAAGTGCCTTGCGTAAAAAAAACACAAAAAAAAAATCACAAGACAGCTTGGCTAACGTTGTCGGCCGAGAACTCTCAAGTTCCGCGTCGCGCACATAGGCTCTTGTAATGCTCGTATTAGCTGGAACCGGTGACACGCTCGTAAGCGGCAAGTGGCTCTTCGACAATGAGCGAGTCACCTCGAGCGATCCATTGTAGATCGATTCTCGATTGTATAACAAAAAAAAAATATGTGTACAGCCTAACCGCGATCGGCCGACAATGATCGCTGCAGTGCCGGTGGTTCGCCGTGACACATGTCGTTGTGTCGCCGGTCCTGGAACGCTTACGGCCGGAAAAAGGAGCGGGCCGAAGAAGGGCACGCACGTTGTATGTGGTCCATGGCTCTCCTCGACAACACACATACAAACCATAAACGGACGACTGAAAACGAAAAGGGCGTAACTCCGCGTTAAACGCACGCGAGTTACGCCCTTTTGATTTCGAGCCGACCGACATGGCGCGGACTACTTGCGGCTTACGAAAAACGAGCGAAACAGTTGGACACTCGATGTCAGACGAGGATCAAATGTCGTTTGACTGGCATTCGGGTCCTCGCCGCTACTTCTCTCGGGATCGGGTATTGTCCTTCCGATCGCGTTCTCCCGCACTCTTATAAAAAAAAATTCTTTTACTTTCTCGGTCGGTCGCTCTTTCTCTCCCGTGGCCGACGTGAGCCGCGGTCTCGCTCTTTATTGTGGTTCGTGGGCTTTGACTCGCGCTCGACAGAAATACAAACACGCCGAGGGATCAACGAGTTACGAGAGAAACTCGAAGAGTCGAAGGCTGACGGCCCTTATTTTCCATTGTGCGTACCTGATTCCCGCATCGAATAAGAAATCAAATAAAAGAGGAACGAGAGTCCGTGTCGATGCGTCTATTAGGCGGGGAAAATATTTGTCGGCTCGGGGCTTCGAGTTTATGGGGGAGTTTCACTTGTCTGGCGGAACGAGAAACCTTCCGAGAAATCTTATCCGGCTAATGTATTTTATAGTTTGGCCGGCTAATCCGTTGTAGCCGGCCAAGTGCATAAAATCGTGCATAAAATCGAGCTTCTTAATGTCGCATTGTACTTTAGGAAAAAAAGGTTGGCGGATTCGTGCTCAGCGCGCAAAAATACGTCGGAATATGTGGCATTAAAAAAAATTAAAAAATCGTCCAAAAATTGCAAGGCTACCCCTTTCGAGTCCATTTTTTGCGTTTTTTAACATCCTCAAACGGTACGATAAAACGCGTCCAAAACTTCAGGCAGGACTCTATCTTGTGTATTTTCTCCCGTAGAACACGATGGGCACCCCGGATTTTTCCTAGCTCCATTGGCAGCCGAGATATCGACCTTTGAAAATCACGAAAATCGACAGTTTTTCAAAAGTAGCTCAAAAAGTGAAAAATTGTTGTTCAATCAATTTTTTTTCGTTTAAGGCTATATTCCACGTATTTTTTCCCGCTGATCACGAATATAACAATTATTTTACTCCCAACCCAATATTTTTCATTTAAATCCCACAAATACGATTTTTCGTGCAAAAAATCGAGCCCCTTAATGTAGCATTGTACTTTAGGCCAAAAAGGCTAGCGGATTCGTGTTCAGCTTGCGAAAATACTTCGGAATACGTTGCAGGTAACATTAGAAAAAATAAAATAAAAATTCGTCAACACAATTCCAAGACTCCAAGAAAATGCCAAGAATTAGCTTAGACGTTACAACTAAATTTTTCAAATTCTTCGCCGCGACATCACTTCCGGTTTAAAAGTGAGATTTTCAAACCGTAAGTTACGTTACAGGGAAATGCAAAAAGATGTTCCCTGCAGTGTATCGAATACAACCAGTGGCACAAAACTGTGATTAAAAAAAAAACCCAAAAAAAAAAGTTTATTTGACGGCGACCGTTTATTTGGTTTAAGTAAAATTTTTATTTGATTGAAATAAGTATTTATTTCATTTAAGTAATTATTTACTTATGTTAAATAAATATTTATTTAAATCAAATAAATATTTGACTTAAATCAAATAAACGGTGGCCGTCAAATAATTTTTTTTCTGGGTGAATGACGGAAAGTGGGTAAAGGAGCGTGTTTGATACGCCTCAACTTTGCTTAGAATTAATGTCGAACGCAGCAAGCGACGGAGGCGCGTGAACTAAGGAGCACCCAAAGAGTCGCCAATCGATCGTCAGTGCTTCGCCATCGTCAGGATCGACGAAATTAACGCGAGGAGCGTGAAGCGCGAGGCGTCGCGGGCGATAACGCGCGTTAGGGGATGACGGAGCTGCGAGTGACGAGGAGGGTCGCGTCGTTGGCCGGATGGAGACGTCATAATATTGTCTGCCAGCGGACGCCTCCCGGCAACCGTTCGTCTCGGTGCCGTCCTCGAATCCGGATCATTGTCCGCGCGTCCGTGTTTCGGAAAAGCGTTTCTGTGTGCGCTTCGCAAGGGTGAGTTTGCGGGGTGGACCGGGGAGGGAGCGTGCGAGGGGGTGCGGAGACTCGCGCGCGAAGAGCGGAAGAGCATACGAGGGTGTGCGCGACACTCGCGCTCTTTCCGCAGAGCCCACTTCCGGTTCGCCTCCTCTTCATCGTCTCCGTACACATAAATCTCTGCGCACGGCTAGCTTCCCCGTAAGCCGGTGACATTCTGGTTTTTATTGCGAAAGAATATACTTACCGAAGTGTCTTACGGTACAACGCTAGGATGATCCTGAATAGAGACGCCGATCCGAACAACCCCCCCCCCCCCCCTCTCCACCTCCGCACGTGAACTAGGGGTGAGCGGGGCAAAATGGCACAGCGGAGCAAGACGGGATAGTGAGACAAAACGCGATTTTCCAATAACCTTTGGATGGTGGCGATTGTGGTAAGTGGGGCAAAACGGGTTCGAAAATCCGGATGTATAAATGGGACATAATGGGTCATCCTCAAAATTACTGGAAAATTGAGTTTTGCCATCACTGTCCCGTTTTGCCCTGCTCTCCCCTACATTTACTCCCGCTGTGCGTCCAATTCCCTCCGAACGATTATGGATGTTGAAAAAAAAGATGTTCTTTATCGCTGTTTGGTGCATTCTGCATATGTTGTTGCAGTCGCCGTGCAGGTGAACTTTGACGAATGATGTATGCGTTTCATCTAGGGCTGTACAGATGCACCGTCTTGACTGGCAAAAAAATCTTGTCAGGCAAATGTACTTTAAGGTAAACTTACCGATGACCGGACACGTCCCAGTGGCCGGACAAGGCGTGCAAGAGAGATGGAAATACGATTTTTCATGCATGTTCAGGGACTAGGACTGTTCCCTTAAGTGTCCGGCCATTGGTACGTTTACCTTATAGTTTGGCCGGCTAAGCCGTCTTAGCCGGCTAAGCCGTCTTAGCCGGCTAAGATTTTTTGGGTGGCCAATAACTGGTGGCGGCTTAGCCTGCTAAATATTAGCCGCCGTTTAGCCAGCTATTCATTTTTATTGTGAATTACCACCGAAACTGATTAAATTTTTAATCAGTTTAATAATTACATTTTTAGTTTTATTTATTCACTATGTCGATATAGATAGTTTCTAAGATGATATATTCAATTGGTTAAATCGTAATTAAGATTGCAAGCATGATTCTTTGTCACTGCCGTAACTATAGAATATAGGCGTTCCCCTTGGGAACTATTTTATGAGGGTAGAAAGGCAGTACAGTTGCTTTTATTGTGCAATTTTTTTTCAGTGGACTTTGACGCGGAGTTTATAGAGTGTGTATTCAAATCGAGCTTTCGCGAATAAAGAATATAGCAAAGTACATTTTTGTGCGATTGCACGAAGCAGTTACGGTAGAACGCTAGGATGATCCTGAATAGAGACGCGGCTCGGGACAACCGGGAGCAACCCGCCCTTCCGCCCCCGCACGTCCGCGACATTTATTCGCGCTCCGCGTGTAATTCCCTACCATTATGGATGTTGAAAAAAATAAAATAAAAAAAATTCTTTATTGCCGGGCAGGTGAACCTTGGTAAATGATGTACACGTGTTTCATTCCCGACGTGCCACGGCGACACTTCGATGAGAGAGAGCGGGAAGGGAGTTTGAGGAGGAGCTTATAAAGTGTGTATTGATATTAAGCTTTCGCGGAGATCGGACGAGAGGTATTTCTCAATGAGATCGACGGGGGGTGCCGTGATACAGCGGCACGTGCTATCCATATTCCCGGCTCCGCCCGGATCGGCGGAGCCGGGGACTCGAGATTTATATTTAAACCCGTCATTATACCACCCTCCGAGCGGCATTCGCCGAGTCGAAATCTCGTAGAATTTCACGATTCGTGTATACGCCACTTGCAATCCCGCAAATCTAAGTTCGATAAGAATTGATTAAAAAAAAATAAATAAAAAAAAATAAGTTGGCTAAAAATTGTCTTTTTTTTAGGCATCGAATTAATAATAACTTTAACTTTTGTTAACTTTTGTTTCATTGACGCGGAGCAATAAAATGCATTACGATAATCCTCGACCCTTTGGAATCACCTCAAAAAAATGAAGTTAGATAATTTTGGTTATTTTCGTTCAGCCATTGAATTAATGGTATATTTTTATTCTGTTAATATTTTGTACACGCTATCCATATTCGCGGCTCCGCCCGGATCGGCGGAGCCGGGGACTCGAGATTTTTATTGAAACCCGTCATTATACCACCCTCCGAGCGGCATCCGCCGAGTCGAAATCTCGTAGAATTTCACGATTCGTGTATACTTCACTCGCGATCCCGCAAATCCAAGTTCGATAAGAATTGATTTAAAAAAAAAAGAAAAAAAAATAAGTTGGGTAAAAATTGTATTTTTTTAGGCATCGAATTAATAATGGCTTAACTTCTGTTTTGTTGACGCACACTGAAAAAAATATCATTGATTCAAGTAAAATTTGCTTGCGGGCTGCCAAAGAAGTAAAAAAGTTGTTTCAATTCTACTCTGAATTCTTACAATTTCATACCGAATTGAAACGATAACATGTAAACAGTCTTGCTGTCGTTGTTTCGATATCATACGGAATTGTAAGAATTGAGAGTAAAATTGAAACAACCATTTTTTTCTTTGGCAGCCCGCAAGCAATTTTTTTTTTCAATGCAGGTCAAGAAAAGAACTTTGAACTTTGAATCACCTCAACAAAATGAAGTTAGATAATTTTTGTTATTTTCGTTCAGCCATCGAATTAATAATTGCATATTTTTATTTTGGCAATACGAAGCAATAAAATGCACTACCTTGTATTTTTTTTTTTTTTATGATCTCAAAAAAATGAAGTTAGATCATGTTTGTTCTTTTCCAACCATCGAATTAATGATTACATATATTTATCTCATCGACACGAGGCAATAAAAATGAACCGCGTTGACCCTCAACCCTATCCGGACCACGCGCCGGTCCCTCAACCAGCCAACTTATACAACACCAACCCCGCCCGAGAGACTTTTTCCCACTGATTTACAATTTCCACACCCCGACATAAATTCCCGCGTGCGTTAAATCGGAGCGAAAAATTACTCGCGCCGCGTTAAAAGTAAGGAACCGACGGGAGTTATGGATGAAAAAAAGCAATTTCTCGGCGATCATTCCCAATTACGATCGTAACGAAATCTACTGCAAACTGGGGCTGTTTCAGGCGAGAGAGCCACGCGCCGTTGCGATGGGGTGACCGAACGGAGGGGGGGGGGCAGGGGGGGGGGGTTTGGGTGCAACAAAAATCCAACCCCTCTGGTAGAGTTCTCGTCATCGGCAGTCGACGAGCGGCGTCAACGGCTCGACGAGAGTGCGTGTTACGGCGTTGTAATGCAAAAAAGAGTGTCCGTGTCGCCCCACGGCCGTGGGAAACGTCGGCGCTCCGGGGCCGCAGGAAAAAACACTGTGGCACGCGTTGCGACGAATGACAGCTTCATCATGCGCGAGGACACACGCTCACGCGTTCGCACTGTTACAACCTACTTAACGCGATCTGATAACATTCTCTCCGTTCCCCGTTCTCCTTCTTTTTTATATTTTCATCTCAACCCCTTGAGCCGCGCGCTCGACGTAAGCCCGATGCGCGGCACAATGCGCGCACAATGTCCGTGTGTGTATATATTACGAGCCGAGATTGGATCACCGCTTTCAACGCCTCGTACGAGATTCAAGTGCCTTCTTCCTGACTGCGTTCATCCCGGCTCGATTTCTCGAGGGGAACGCACAAAAGTTAAGGAATTACAAATTATGAATCATCAAATTTGACAAGGTTGCATCTATATGAGGGGTGTTATGAAAGTGAAAGGAATCGTTAGGGCAGAGGGGATAAAGTTGACGCAAAGTACGTGTCGTTGACTTGGGCGCTGATCAGGGTGGTCCATATTCACCCACTTTCGCCTAATGTGAAACTTAATTGTACCGAAAAAAAACAAAAATAGCGTGAAATTTAATGTACTGGTACTGGAAGTGTTTTATGTAAGAAGTGGTATATTAAATTTCCTGCACAATCGTTATGAAAAATTCATGTTCAGTAGGGTAAAAGTGGTGAATATGGCCCACCTCGATTAACACGTAAATCAATGATATATAGACTGGTCCATATTCCCCACTTTTACCCTATCTTAAAAACATTGGAAATACTGTACTTTTAATAATTGACTTTAGGTTCAATGAAAAAGTACATACATTTTTCATCGTAATGGTACATTGAATTTAAGGTACCAGTTTTTGAATAAAAACTTCCAGCCCGGTGGGGAAGAGCGGGGCAAAATGGGACAACGGGGCAAAACGGGCCAGTCAGGTTAAACAAATTTTCCAATCATTTTTGGATCGGACAAGGTGGCAAAACGGGGCAGAAAAGCCTGATGTATCGACGGGGCGAATTCGGGCATCCAAAAATTATTGGAAAATCACGTTTTGCCTAGCTGCCCCATTTTGCCCCGCTCTACCCTACAAGCGGTAAAAGGATATAAAACGAATTATGTTAATCATCATAAAAGCGCGATAAAATAATTTCTTTAATAAGAATAAGAAGAAGATAATCCCGCGCTCTCAATTTCGCTCCAATTTGTGTCCCTCCTCATTAATAGCGCTCGCAAAGAATGCGAACGAGAGGACGAAAGGCCGGAGAGTGCAAAAATGTAGAGGGGTGTACATAACTCAGTAAGGTTATCACTCGACTTCCCTCACGCGGAGAGGGCGCCCCACCGGAGCATCCGTGGTGTCACGGTTGCATAACTAACTGTCGTCACGCGGTTCCGTGCTGCAAAGGGCGGCCCGGCGTTGTCGTCGGGAATAAGAGTCGCTCATCCGGCCGCGGCCGGGCCAGTGGACAATTTTCCACCGCCACACAAACGGAGCGTGGAAGTGTACACAGCAACTTCACCGTTCAGCTTGCTGCGGGGGTGCGTTGAAGGTAAGCCTGGACCGCGCGCCGGATGATGTTCGTCGTCGGCTCCGCTCCGAGATACAAATTACATTTAAATAGAACTCGTGGAACGTGCGGTATTCGCAATTTGAGAGCTCGGCAAGGGAGACGAGCGAGTGCGAGAAGGTAAACTCCCCCGCCCGCTCGGGGGGTTTGGAACGAGAGAGGACAGGAGAGACGGATAGAAAGGGAGAGTGGAAATGCCGCGTGGCGCGGGTTCGCCGGATCCGGAGGATCACGATGGCGAGCGGGGCGAAAGAGCACGCAGAGATGGACCGAAGGGACGATTCTGGACGAGAGATAGAGAAGGAGTGTCGAGATCGCGGGGGATGCTGGAGAGTCTCGATGCCGTCGCGTATAATCACGGCTTTTAATCTGGCGCTGGCCGGCGGGAGGGTCAAGGGTGGGTCTGGGTTTCTCGGCGTAAGGCCGTACAACGGTGCATACATGCATGTGTATATATGTATACATATGTGTGTATATGTGTATAGATACGTGTACATGTGTATACATACGTGTATATGTGTATAGATACACTGAAAAAAGCTTACATAGTAAATAGTTCCCAGAGGGGACGTCTATATTTTATAGTGACGACAATGACCAAAAATTATAGTTGTAACTATGATTATAGTTAAATCAATTGAATACATACTATCACAAACTATCTATATAGACGTCCCCTCTGAGAACTATTCGTTATAGTAGGAAATACCATCCTTTTTTCTCAGTGTACGTGTATATGCGTATATGTGTATACATATGTGTATATGTGTGTACATATGTGTATATATGTGTCCATATGTGTATATGAGTGTACATATGTGTATATGTGTATACATATGT
>JAPYZC010001500.1:0-30429 GCA_030522665.1 Ichneumoninae sp. A BG-2022a | reverse complement strand
CCCTATCGGATACATCAGGCTTTTCTGCCCAGTTTTGCCACCTTGTCCGATCCAAAAATGATTGCAAAATTTAGTTTTGCCCAAAAACCCCGTTTTGCCTCGTTGCCCCGTTTTGCCCCGCTCTCCCCTGCAAGCTATGTGCAGCTGGGGCGCCAACGATACACAAGCACGCTCCGAAGTCGTCTCCTCCTTTATCGTCGTCGTTTTAGTCTTCGTTCCCGTATACAGGTGGAATACCAGATTAACTTCGAATCAGCAAAGCCTTTTCCTTCCCCCGCCACTCTCCACCTACCTATGTATCCAGGCCATCTTATGCAAGCTCGTTCGCACCATTCGGCCCGGCAATACACCGTTACAAATATCCCCACCGCCTTCCACCCTCCGCTCTTCCACTCTCCGTCAGCCTCCTCCGTCTTCATCATCGCTATCCATCTCTCTGTCTCTACCCGAATGCTGGCGGCGCTTCACTATTACAGATTCAGAATGTAACGCGCGGCGTAAGCAACTCAAAGACGTCGAGATAGACGATCTCTTCACCGATGTCCCTCCTCCATCTTTCCCCTCTTCCACCTCATCTTCGTGCCTGGCTCATCTTCCCTGTCCGCGAAGCTTCCTACCGTCGCCGCCCCCTTCGCGCCTTCCGCCTCGCAGCTTTTCCCGTGGGAAGACCGAAGGAAAATCCAACTTGCCGGCGACAATATACAAATTTATTCTATACGCGCGTGCCGTGTTCCACATACAGAACCGTATACTCTCGCCTCCTCCGCACTATATTTCTCCTCGTCCTCCTCGGCCCTTCCTCCCTTTGCCGTCTGTGTCTCTCGCTCTCTTCCTCCCAGACCGTACGAGTTTCCTTCGGGGGTACTCGTCTGTGGATTCTCCACGCTCCTTTATCTCCTCTCGCCAGACGCTCTCCCGAAGAAACTACCCCGCGTTCCTGCTTCGCGACGCAGGGCCACCCGTTTCCGGTCTCTCTTTTCCTCCGCGTCAGGTGGATATACAATTCTTCTTATTCCGCTCATTCGACTTCCTCCACGCTCGATATTCCGGTTTACCCGTCCTTGCAAATAGCGAAGCTTCTCTCCGAGATACCGTGATGAACACACTCGAGCGAGGCTCGCACGGAATGGATACTCTTACCGATGCCACAGCGACGATTCGCATCCTCGAGTCCGGTCCCGACCATCGTTCTCCCCGAGATCGAAATCCATGCTCGTCATTTTACGCGGGTTATATCGCGGTGTCCCGGAACGAGACGAGAGAAAGAAGCCAGCGAAGGTGGAAGAACCAACAGCTTCGGGAAAACTTTTCACCGAGCTTCTCGGACCCCTCCCCGCCCCCCTTCCTCACCCACCCTCTTTGCATCATACGCCGGTTTTCCTTCCCGATTCCGCCGACGCCCTCTCGTCCCACCGTAAAGTTGCGACCCTGAGAGATTCTCGTGGGTGAACGATCAAAGTATGTAAACTATCCGCGAGGCACCCACCGTGAGGCTTCGCGTCTCGTGGAGTTTGAAGCCGTTCCTATTCCCTCTCGAGTTAGGTGTACGAGCTGTATTCCTCGCCTCTCCCCGTGCGCTCGCGCGTTTCGGGCGAGATCGTGAGCTCGGGGGTTTCGCCAGTTTCTCGTGATCCCACGGACGGATCCATCCGCAAACTCTCCGTAGCCGGTGGACCCCTTGCCCCCCCCCCCCCTCACCCGCGCGACCTCCGTCAACCCCGTACAGCCGCGATGCCGGGCTACGAGCGCTTTCCACTTTTCGCCAGGTCTCGAGGTCCCGCGTGAGCCTGGCTGCCGCTTCTTCTCCCTCCGCCGCTGCTCCGGCACGAAGGGCCGGGAGGAAGAGGAGAGGACAGAGCAATTTTACGGGTCGGAATAACAAAGTTATTCATAGGCCGTAGAGCAAGCGCCAGGCGGCTCTCTTGATTTATATCCAAGCACTCTTCTTTATCTCCCGTTCTCTCTCGCTACCTTCCAACCTTTTCCTTTCATTTCCTTCTCCTCCGCCATTTTCCTCTGTTTCTATTGCTATCGTCCGCAGCGGGCGCTCACAGCGTTCCTCCTCAGTCTCCTCCGCTCGTCCTCTCCGTGCTTCGTCTCTCCACCGGCGCCTCAGTCTTGTCCCACCTCGCTGTTCCTTCGCCCTCGACCCTCGACCTCCGCTTTACCGTTGCGCTTCGCGCGAGTACTCTTCCACGGTACTCCCGTACTCCGAGATCAAATATTCACCCTGGTATCGGAATGGAAAGAGCCGGAACTACTTTGCCACCCGGACCGCGCGAAGAAATCCTCGGAGCTTATCGAGAGCTGCTGCTGGCGCTGCCGGTATGAGAGAGCTACTCTCTTCGCTTTCACCTCCATTTTCGCCTTCGTCGCTGTTCTTCCGTGCTCTATATATACCATAACTCTTTCACCCCCCCCCCAACCCTCCCGCGGCCGTATCTGTCCCTCTTTCCTTCATCCCCCTGCAACATCTCTCGAGAGTTCTCTTGCAATATAGAATCCGGCCCGGAACAGCTTTTTCTCTTTCCCTCTTTTCACTCGGAAATACCGCACGGACCCCGAGAGCGTTCGGGACTTCTTAATCCCGTTCCAGCTGGGTCACGAGAATCGTTCGCTCTGATCGCGAGCTGCATCGAAATGTTTCATATACGACGAGTCTCCCGTGTACGGGCGTTCTGGTACGGCCACTCGTTTCGCCTCTTCGAATCGAACAGATTGAGAAAATTCCTTCTCCGCGGTGTGTTTTCCAGGTGACGATAAAATGCGGCTTATTATTTTCCTCGTTCTACCGTGGCATGGTGTTTTTGTACCCCGCAATGCCCCCGCCGAACCCCCCGCGCCTCGGACCGAAAGCTTCTCCGAGGAACACGATTTTCCTTATGTTCCTTTTTCCTCTGGCGTGCAGTGGCTTGAATTCTTAAATAGTCGATGCAACCCTCGAATTTATCGTCGTACGTGAAGTTGTTCTCAAGGCGGCGAGGGTTCGAAAGTGAGTCCTTCGCATCTGGTTCCACCGGGCTCCGGGGAAACTCACGGAGAATTGTCTCCGTACCGCTTCCTCTTCCCTGTTTCCCTTTTATCTACGTCCTCGTATAGGATACAAATGCGGCGACGACGACGACGACGGAAAGAAAAATCTAAACACATGCAAGGCGGAGAGGAGAGACCCGCGATACCGTACAAAGTTGGCTGGCTTACGCGTGAACGAGGACACGGTGAAAAATGTACTCGTATATACTGCCGGGTAGACGGAGAACTGAAAAGGGAGAGAAAAAAAAGGAAAACGAAGCGGATGAGCGAGTACCGTCGTTAGATACGGTAGAGGGCTGCATAAGAGACGATGAGGGAGGCAACCCAATTTTCCATCTGGGATCTCCACCCCCCGCATCCCGGCGAATACCGTCAACGAAATAAGCGTCGCGTGCGGAATTCCAAAGACGAGATGTGCCACTCCGAGACTACAAGCCTTCCCTGACGTCCTGAAAGCGGCTCCGCTTCGCAGCGTTGTAAATAAAAGGCGACGATGATAATGACGAAGCGTCATATCGCGAGACTGCATATTAAACTTTCAGGAATAAGTTACAAGCTGTAACAAATAATTAGCACAGTTGGAAACATTGGCAATGGAGACGAGCCGAAGACGCACTCGCTACACGGCATCCTCGCGGCAATTTACGCATCTCGCATGGTAGAAAGGTTCGCACGTCTGACAGGCATTTAATTACTTTTACTTGTTGAGTTGAAATTTTTTTTGTCTGTTTTTTTAACTCCCGACTGCGCGCTAGGGCAAAAAGACAGGAGTTATGTGTTTTACGGCGATCATGAGACTTTGCGCGTTTCCTTGGTATCCAGTTTTCTCTGAAACGACAAAAAAAAGCTCTTGACAAAATTTGGCAAGTAGTTTTTTTTAATCGTCGCCGGTGTCTTTTGCAGGTTTTGTTACGATGCGATGCGATTTCACAGAGATGAAGACTTTTCGGAAAAAATAATGTTTGTCAATATCGAAATTTCATCGAGATATGCCGCCATCTTTTGTCTTTTCACCGTGTATCGCAATTTACTTCACAGTGGCTCAATGCACGATCTCCCGAGCATTTTGCGTTCCCTACGAATCAGCTGTCAACACTATATACCTACTGTGATTTTTGTTGTTGATGTTGTTATTATTATTATTTTTTACATTTTTTTTCTAATTGATTTAATAATTCTTTTTCTTCAATTAAAAGTACTGTTCGTTGAGAAGGAAAAGTTGTAAAATGAACTAGAAGAAAATCTGTATGTTTTTTTATAAGAAAGATCTTTGTAATGTACATAGGGGAGAGCGGGCACAAAAAATGGCACAGCGGGGCAAAACGGTATAATGAGACAAAACGCAATTCTCCAATAACTTTTGGGTAGTTGCGATGGTGGTCCGTGGGACAAAACGGGGCTAAAAATCCTAATCTATCGCTGGGACAAAATGGGGCATCCAAAAATTATTGAAAAATTGAGTTTTGCCCTCAAGGTCCCGTTTTGCCCCATTGTCCCATTTTGCCCCGCTCTCCCCTACATTTTTTTACCGTGCCGTATATACAATGGCGGTGCGGAAACGCATTACTTCGTCGCAGGGTCGCTCATCGCTGCGATGCAGAAAAGTGAACGTGAGTTCGTCTCGGATGCATCGGGCGCGGCGATTGATATTGCGCTCGTGCGTGGGCGCGATCGTCGCGAGCGGTTCGAGCTCGAGATCCTGAACTTCATTGCCCGAGACGATTGAGCGCTGACGCAACCGCCTTCGGACGATCAATGTACGGGACAGCGATACATACACTTGCCGTCAAACCTACGTAACGCAATCTATAATTCGAGCGCATAAGGCCGCATCGAGAGTTACCTGATCCGCCTACGTGTTTACGCCAACCTCCGAGCGCGTATAAAAAAAAATGGTTATTGCCGGATCAAGGTTAACGGTAACGAGTATCCGAATACACGCTTCACTTGCGAATCGAGAGCGAGAGTATGCGGCAAGAAGATTAAAAAGAAAAAATTCTAATCGATTGACATAAAAATTGGATCGATGCTTTTTGCAATACGCCCGGTACAGCGATCGAGACTGCGGTTCGGTAAAAAGATTCAAGAGACACCGCCTCTCGGTTAATTAACTAATTGAATTTTCAGCGATCCTCCGGCGCCTCTGCAACTCTCCCTCGAAATATATAATGAAAATGTACACCGAGCACAGAGGGAGAGAGAGGAACGCGAAGAACTCGTTCGTGACTCGCTCCCCCCTCAGTTTCAGAAACCGAGTGCGTATACGTATAGCTATGTACCCGTGGATTTGTATGCGGTGGAATTCATTAAGCGAGAGGAAGGGGGGGGGGCGACGCAGAGAAAAACTGTGCGTGTCGGTGAAGCTCTATATAGTTCGAGGTATATATGAGAGGGTAGTTAATATCCAAGGCCGAGTCACCAGGCGCCAACCCCTCGTTCTCCCGAAACTCGCGGGACACAATTTACAGTTGGAATGCGCCCAGTGGAAAAAGAAAGTACTCCGCAGACGAACACGCTAAAAAAAAACGTCGCAAAACTGCAAGCAGCGTTTTGTTAAAAAAAAAAAAATTGAAAAAAATTAATGTTCGCTTGACGAAAAATATCGCCTGAGAAGAGAATTAAATTATAACCGAGATAATAAAATAGTCAAGATAATGGCCGGCATCGAGGAGTTACTTCTTCACGAAGGATAACAACTTTTTTGGCGTACCTTTTTTCTCTTCTCCGACACATGGATTCAACAACAGAAGATCGTGATAAGTAGCCCAAAAATAGTTGTCACAATTTGTCCCAACGATTCTCATGTTTTTTTTTTCACTATATCAATCCCAATGTTTGTCGGATGATCGGCATGAACCTTCGACGAGATATGAAATTGGACGTCTAAAATTTGTTTCATTTTTATTTTCGCACCGCGGATCTGCAAATCGGAAGAAAACAGCGGTGCCCGACGCGGCCCCGCGCGTTTCTCTCTACCGAGTGGTCATACGTTTTTTAATTTTTTTTTCCCCTCCGTTGACATTCGCGGTACGAACGTGAGCCACGTACGTGCCTACGCTGACTCTCGGATCGCGAGGAGGCGCACGCGTACTATCGTCACCGGGCGATGAAGCACATAACTCCTATAGACTCTGTGCGACACTCTCATTTATCGTTCCTCTTCTCTTCCGCTCACTCGCCCTCTCCATACTGGCGTCCCCCTCGTTCGCAGCTCATCTCATCTCCACACTGCGCCGTTATCCTCTTTTCTCTTTCACGACCGTCCTCTCTCGTCTCCGCGCCTGTGGTCTCTCTTTGGCCCGCGGGATTCTCCAGTTCGTTTTCCCACTCGCTCGCGCGGCTCGTCCCACGGTTTCCGCCGCGAGGTTTTCTGGCAGCTGGAAAGAGAGAAGGCAAAAGTGCAGAAGCGAGGATGGAACGACAACGCGCTTTTTGCCATTTTTCTCTCCTCACTGGCAGCCTCGCGCTTCCAGCGCGCGCGACGCGAGCTCTCCTGGTTACAGGAAAGGTTCGCGCAAGCTTCATTGGTCCAGCGTTCACACGTAACGTCTGTGACGAAGGAGTGCCCTATAAACGCCCGACGGGAAGGTTTGCTACCGTGTACGAGAGGCTTTGTATCCGCGGGCTCGACGCGTGGTACGCACTTTCCGTCTCGTTTCCACTGAGCTTCACCCACCGCCCCGCGGAGGGTGGAGGAATCCCGTGTGACGAGGGTTGACGTACTGGCGAAGCGATCTCCAGTTCGCGTGACTACATATCGCTCGACGGCGGAAGAGTCTCCGCGACTCGAGCCGACTCTCCGGCTTTTTCACTTTCTTGCTGGAAAATAAACCGGCGCGAAGCGACTCGAGAAATTAGACGAAAGCTCTTCACATGTACAGGCCTTATTTAGGGGTGCTTTCCGTGCGTGCTGCCTCTGTTGTTTTGAGGGTCGCTCTCGTTCGGGTGGAGCGGTATGCATGGATTATCATTTTTTTTTAACTAATCTTCGATAGGACCAGCTGATTTTTTATGTTCTAGGTGTGGGTCTCTGATTTGAAAAACAACCTTTGGTTTAAGGTTTTAGGTGCCTACTCCGGTGGTATTGCAGTTCTGTTTTGGTTGCGCTATTTTATTGAGTTTATTTTGTTTTGCTTACTCGTAGATGAAGTTTCGAGATTTTTGTGAAAATGTGTTTGGAATGTTCCAAAACATCGAAAAATAACATTTAGAAAAAGTATCCAGATGTATGTGTGTGAGTCAGGCGTGAAAAATTTAAAGCGCTATAACTTGAGAATGTCTCGACCGATCAAGTTGAAATTTAACACACAGTGTCGATGGTTAATAGTCAATGTTTATTCAAAATTTCACTAAAAAAATTCAATTGTTTTTTTCGTACGCGATACCGAATTTCTTAAAAAATGTTTGGTCTCGCTCCAGCTCTTACAATTTTTTTAGTTATGTAGTTAAAAATGTGTATTTAATTTGGGGAGTGATGATCGAACCATTTAAATTTGATTTTGTTTTGATTTTTTTGAATTTCATGCAGAATTCAAACTTCACGTTCGACGCAAGCTTTCGTATTAAATATTCCTCCATAAATAAAATAAGTGGGCGATTCGTTATCAGCGCGAAAAAATACATTGAACATAGTCCCGGAACAACGACTGACGAAAAAAGATTATCGGGCATTTATATAGCTAATGTTGCAAAAATGAGGGATTTTGCGAATTTTTAAACAGCACGAAACATACAAGATGATGAATATGACGAGGTTCAATGAGCTAGATAAAATAGTATCATTTGGATTTCTTGACTAAAAATAGAAATTAAAGAAAAAAATCCCTAGCTCGTAAATCCATGTATTTTTTCGCACAGATTGAACATCAGTTTTTACCAAAAGTCAACTGCGCCGTTGGTATATTTTTCCATGTGTTTTTTGCGCTGAACCTGAATCGGACAGCCGTTTTGCTTAAAAGTAAAGCGCGACGTTGACGTTGAAAAAAGTTTGACATTTTTGTAACACATGCATTCGTCTCCCCTCGAGCTATAAACAACAATTCGGCTTCACCTCGTGCCGACATAGTTCGCAATCCGGCTCGTGCGGACAACTTCCCAACCTTCGCCGAAAAGACCACTTTCTCGCACTAGTATCACAATAGTACATTCACAATACAATACAAGTACATTACGATACAAGTACGAAAAAAATGTATCTGACAAACTCGTGTGAGCAATCACACGAGTGCAGAAAACGTTTTTCGCACGAGTATCGTATAATTTATTTCACTCGGTGTGAAAATGAGTTTTACGCACGCGAGGCAAGCGCAAAACTACCATTTTCGCACCCAGTGAAAAATGTGCTATTTCATATCACTTCCTCATAATATCTCATAATCGCACAGCTTCCTCCACGAGGAAGCCAAAAATATAGGAAAATCTTTCTCATAGAACAAGCTTTGCGAATGAAGGGGGATGACGAGGAAGTGATATGAAAATGTCAACTTTAAACTTTTTTTTTTACTTTCCGTTGTATTATGTATGTGTTGGACCGTGTTGAAAAATGGTGGTCCACGATTAATGACTCCGGTGCACGAATGAGCATCTGTCTGTGTTTATTTTTTATTTCAGTGGTGGTTGAAATTTCGGTTCTTTCACGAGGAGCTCAATGCAAACATTGGAATTCATCGAGGAAGGTCTTTGTATCTCGGTTACGATAAAACAATAAAGTTTCAAGCTCGCGACACGTTGGTAGCTTCGCTCGTATATCGTCTCGTTTCCGCTGCGATGTACTGTAGCGACAATATCGTACAGTTTGTGCATCGCGGGTAAGGGGAAAGATGAGTCGGGACCGAGCTCGAGAGAGAAGCAGTGAGAAGGGCATCGGCAACGTTAATCTTCGTAGGGGGATAAAAATATGCCGGTGCGGAGGAGCGCGGCGCCCACGTTCACCGGTTGCGTATAAGCGAGCTCTCCGGAGTGCGGCACTATAACGACGCGAGCACCAGAGACCAGGAGACTTACGTTGCATTATATAGACCGTACAGTATATCGTGCCGTACTGGACGTACAGAGTTGGATGGAAGAGAAACGAAATGAAACAGTATGAAAAAAAAAAAATAAAAAAAAATAAAAGAAACGAAAGATATCCAACCGGGCGCACGGTTTGCCGGTGCCGGAGCCAAGCAGCAGCAGGGGAGAGCATTAGAGGCGAAAGAAGACGAAGAAGAGTGGGCAGAGCAAGACCGTGGGTCGAGTGAGTGCATGTATGTGAGAGCGTACGGGCCGTGTCAGGTCGCCCGTCGTCATTACTTGATTCGTTCCTCATGAAAAGTCGCTGTCGGGACCACACGAGATGCAAACAGCATTTTTAGCATCAGAATTATCCGATCGTTAGGTATCATCATCATCATCGTCCAGAAACAATTTAGCGTTGGTAATGGCTGGACATTTTACCTTAAATCAAATATCGAGCTGGGAGGAACCTAAGTGGAGGATTCGTGATCGAGGGGAAAAATAATCCGGGCAGCCCTGGAGCCTCGAATTAAATAAAAGGGCTATCCGACGAAGTTTCGAAACCTTTTTCATTGGGTAGTTTTTGGGACGATGAAGGGTAAGTATTCGACCCATGCCATTTTTTTGGTGGTCCAATCGAAGCAATCCTAAAAAATGACCCATTTTACGAATTTCAGATCGGAGCGAGCTTCGCTATAAATTAAGTTGATCAGCTCCAATCAGTAATCGTTAATCCCGATTTCATAAGTCATCAGTAAATTTGAAAGAAAAAAAAATTAGATTCCACCTTCCCGACAAAGCTCTTAATTGTTCGTCGAAGCATCGAAGGCCGCGAATTTTTGCTCGACGAAGGTTCGGCTCTTTCCTGCCGAGGTTTCATCCGCGACTTCATAACGAAACGAGGAGGCAGGAGAGGGGGGAGGGGGTTTCGGAACTCTCGGTGCTCGCGCTGTCTCGCGAACGCGACCACTTGTTGTAACTCGAGATTCGACGCGAAGGTCGGCCTCGCGCTCGCGGCCGACTCTCCTCTCTCTCTCCTTCTCGCGTTCTCATCCGCGTCGGGGAACCGCGAGTGAGCGACCACCGCCCAAGTTTCGAGGGAGAAGAGACGAGGCGACAAGACGATCTCGAACTCCGCTGTGTTCTTCCCGAGCCCGTCCGGAGAGCAAAGAGAACGAGAGCCTCGAGGAGTGTCGGCGAGGCTCGATAAACAAGTCGAGCCGTTCACGTTCCAGAAACCGCGCTCCGGCGCCCGGCTATTACATAAAAGCTTGCGCAAACGTGGACTCGCGTCCGCGTTGTGTCTCTCAAAGCGCCGAATGGGGGGCGGTTGCATCTCGGACAGGTTCACAGGCCCGACGGACTGTTTCGCTCCAACATCGAACATCGCGTTCTGCCTCTTTAATTCGACCGACGATTTTGCCGAGAAACGAATTATCGACGAAACCGGGAGATTACTATGAGTAGAACTTAATATCGAATCGTCATCGAATAACATAAAATACTAATATTTAATAGTATTCGCAGCCGAGCACCTGCACTGATAAAAAAATACGGTTGAATCAACTAAGATTCGGGCACGGACGTTCAACTAAATATTTTATTGTTCGGCGGTCTCCCGAGTCAAGCGGCTTTGCTTGCGTCCAGTAGATGGATGGGTGACCGTTTAGCCTCACACCGGCTTGCACATCGAATGTTGAGCGGCAGGCCAGTTTTTCTGAGTTCTTGATGTCAAAACATCAAGGAATCAGAAAAATATAGGGCCGTCTGTACCGACACGGCTTTTCCGCAGTTTCCCCGTGTCTTCGGCAAATGCGGTATAGTGCAGCTAAGTCGGCTGCGGACGCACTGGAAGTTAGGTTACCTTAGTGAAGTGCGGGTTGGGAGTGATAGGGGGAAAAGGGACGGGTTACGTAAAAACCCGAGGAGGGTATACGATGGAACATATTTTGTTGTTACAGCTAAAAAATTGGTTAGTTGAACAATTTGTTGGGCGATTTCACCAAAATATTTTTGAGCCATTAAAATATTTTGTTCGACCAACTAAATATTTATTTGAACGTCCCTGTCCGAAAATTAGTTGATTCAACTGTACTTTTTTACCAGTGTGGTGGCTAAAAATCCACGAAAATTGCATGGCAATATCAGTAAAAAAATTTACGATTCGGCCATAAAATGTTCGCGTTTCGACGGTTACACGTGCGATCTTTGATGCAACGAACAGTATTGTTTACCCTCATGGATACTTTTTTTACCCGGTTGAATAAAAATGTCCCTGTTCCTTTTTTTCCCGCCTTGAACGATAGGGCCGTCTCGCTCCGACATCGAACATCTCGTTCTGCCTCTTTAATTCGACCGACCAATTTACCGAGAAACGAATTATCGAATGTTGTGTGTATCGAATCGTCATTGAATAAAATCAAATACTCATATTTAAGGTAGCACTAGCGCAATGACTGACGCCGACTAAGTTTGGGAGGAATAAACGAGAATTACAAACACTTCTTGATCGGATATAAATCTGAAAAAAATCAAGCTTATGGAAGATGCTGATGAGATTTCGTCCATAATAATGATCCCAAAATGTTATTCGTTTCCTTTATGTTAAAATTTGTTTAAAATCGTAATTTTCAAGTATTAGATAAAAATCTGAAAAAAATCGTACGTATTCAGAAAAATTAACAACTCAATTTCGTAATAAAAAAAAATTGGTTGCCGGGTAATTTATTGCCCAATTTTTTTTTGTAATTTGTTATGAACATTCTGAAATTATTATTATGCACAAACAATCTTTTGAGCACCTTTTATATGCTAGAATTTTTTCAGTTTTTTTTCACATCGAGAAGTGTTTGTAATCTTTGTCTTTTTTCTCTCGAACTTAGGCGGCGTCAGTCATTGTGCTAGTACTACTTTAATGGTATTTACAGCCGAGCGCTTGGAGGCTAAAAATTCACGAATCTTGCATGGCAATATCATTGCACAAAATTACTGTTGGTATCATAAAAACTTCGTGTTTCAACGGTGACACGTGCGATCTTTGCTGGAAAAAGGGGTCAATTTTTACCCTCGCAGATAAATTTTTCGACGCGTTTGCATAAAAATGTTACCGTTCCATTTTGTCCCATCTCGAACGACCTTAATTGACTGTGCGCGGTGCAGGGTGCCCTGAATCCTCCGAAACTTTGTTTGCGCGAAATAAAATTGTGTCTCCGAGTCCGGACGGAGCATTGCCTGCGCGGGAGCGTGCATTCGCAGACTGCATCAGAATATTTTGCACGGTCCTTATATATTAGCAGGAGCGTCGGCAGTGGAGGCTCTTCGCTCTCGGTCTCCATCGGTCTCGTCGGTATAGCCGGCGCAGCATCCCGGACAATTCCCGTGCAGCGGGAGAGAGCGGTCGTTAACGAAGTCGTTAAGCTTTGTGGCAACTCCATCGCAATCAGCGTCGACGCGGCACAGCGAGCGAACGGGCACCGCGCGGCACGGGTCCGTGGAGTCTCTCGTGTTTATTTCATTATGAGAGAGGAGTAAGAATGATTGGAGAAAGCGCGTCTCGGCCTCTCGGCCTCTCTCCCTCCGCTGCGCCACGTCGGCCTCTAACCCTATCCCGAGTTTCATCCCGGTTTGCCCTCTGCCACCCGGGAGTACACAACTCTCCCTTCGTGTTGCCCCTTTCCGATTTCATTTTCCGTTGCCCACGATATATATACTCTGGTTCTCGCGCAGCTTCACTCTTTCGTCTCTCGTTTCATCTAATTTTCCTCGCAACAGGGGGCGGAGGGGGGGGGGGGCAGGAGGGCTGAAACGGGCAGGAGAACACGCTCCGATATACCCGATACGAGGAGGAGAGGGGAGAAGCAGCAGCGGGAGCAGCATTGGTATTCCGTGGAAAGAAATACGATTAGCTTTCGCTTTCACCGGTGTGGCAGCAGCGGGGTGGCGCTAAAGCCAATCGGGTTCTTTTTTCGTGGCGCGTGCAACGCCCGATCGACACTCGATGTCCTGTCGAACAAACCCCTCTGGTGAAAATCTACGATCGACAGGGGCGATCCGATCTACGGCCATTCCCCTCCTCTTCGCCCCTGCCGCATCGACGTGACTGACGAAGGGGGTTGGAAATGAGAGGATGAAATTACCGGGGCAACTCTGCGAGCCGGAGAGCCTCCTGACATACGCGTCGTCGTCGCTTCTGCTTAACTGAGTTTTCTTTTGTTTTTACTTATTGACGTTTTATCACTGATACCGACTCGTGCATCAAAACACTGTTTGTCCTCGATGATATTATATGGCGCGCGTTTCGCGCTCCTTAATTCATTCTTCTGTTCCTTAATCCTTATATTTGGGATGAATTCCAAATACATTTGAGATGTTGCTCACACGCTATTTTACCCACTTTTTAATTCCCGACTGCCCCCCGGACACAAAACGGGAGTTATGCGTTTCCCTGCGATGACCCACTTTGACATGTTTTCGAAGGCGCCAGTGTTTGTTGAACCGACAAAATATTACTTAACCAGATTTGGCATATTGATTCTTTGTATGATGATCTATGTTTGTGACCAAAAAAATGTAAGCTAACATGTAAACGCACGTAAATTAATCATATTCCGATAAACGCATTCATAGTTCGCGGTGTCATATCGATTAGCCAATGAGAAACAAGAATCCTTTTTACTCCCGACTGCCCGCGAGAAGCCCGGAATTGTTTATAATTGTATTTATTCGTGTTTTCATTTTTGCGTTATCGGTGTTTATTGTGTTTCTTAATTCGTATGATTCTGTCACTGACTGCATTCAAGCTACATTTCAGCGAAAAATAAAAAATATTCTCTATAATGTCACTTTCACTTTAAAAATTTCAGTTTTCATCCGGAAATGACGTCATATTTAAAGAGGGAGTTTCCCGTCCACTACTGTAAATAAATAAATGGGGTAAAAGTGGTGAATATGGCCCACCTCGATTAACACGTTAATCAATTATACATATGGACCGGGTCATATTCCCCACCTTTACCCTAAATAAATAAATATCACATCTCGGTTTTTGACCGCCAGTGACGTTTTACCATTTGATGTTTTTTGCGGTGAAAACTGAGTGTTTGAAACCGGCATTAACGTTTCCCCGTATGACGTCACTTCGAAGTCGACCGATTACAACATGAATAAAATGACAACAGTACAAATATTGAATCTTCGATAATTTCGATAGGAATCGGTAAACAATCGCAGTATGGTGGTCCATCAAATTGTTAGGAGTGGGCCGGAGTAATGTCGAGAAGAGAAGGGATTCGTAATAAGACACTCGTCTATCAATCGGTCTATCGGTCAGTTTATCGGAGCAATCTCGATATACGCACATAACAGATCTACCACGAGCCCAAAGTACACCGGATTTTTTTCTCATTGAAAGAAAAAGAAACACATTGCGCAGGTTGATATTAAGCTCGGCTCGAAGGTGAGTTCCGGATCTCCGAGGCTCTACAAGCTCCACAGCACCGTTGTCGGATGTTCGAGCTTGAGGTGCTGCGCGCTACCGTCTGCCTACCCGGAAAGTAGGATTATCAATTTGCGTTGATTACCTCAGTTTAATCCACTCAGAGCAGCTGGGTTCACCTGCCGTTGGCAAGTCCGCCCGGCTCGCTCTTTCCCTACTGCCGCGGCGGCGTTATACAGTCTCGTGCTGCGTACATTATACACCGCTGCGCAGCCATACCCGTAGGTATTCGTTCGTACGTTACTTCGCAGAGGCCTTTTCATTCGATTACTTTTATTAATTAACCGACGGGGCGGTACGGTTGCCAAATGAACAAATTAAATTATGCCCATTCTTTTGAAATCATCGAAGGCAATCGATATTATACGCCCGGCACACACGCCCGTTGTTACCGAAGGACGAGGGTGAGGAACGGCAAAAAAGTCCCGAACACTCCGTCTTCCACCCTCGCGCCGAGACTAACCGAAGAAGAAAAAAAAGAGACTAGCTCCGCTCCGTTTTTCAGCAACTAATCGATAATTCGTCGAAACTGATACATTTCCTCTTCGACCTTCCTTCCGTCTCCCTCCCAAATACCCTCGAAAGCTTCGAATCCATTTGCGAAAAGCTTCCGCAATCATCTCACGTCGGATTCAACGGCGTTAAAGTTGAATTCAATCCGAACTGAAAAAAATCGCACCAGGTTACCGGATTATTGTTTTTTTACTCTCACTGATTACCCGCAGGAGTCGGTGGTAAATTATTGATAAATTCGGGATATCGTAGCATAGGCGAGCCAGAACTCCTCGCCGCGCGTCGATATGGTGCTAGAAACGAGAATCGAGCGAGAAAGCCTCGAGGGGCTTGAATGCAAATAAAGCGAGAGGGTTGACTGGGCCGGGGCGAGGAGCGGGGAGATCGACGGACTCTCTTCGCGAGTCTCTCGAATGCCTCATCGAAACTATAGTATACCAGTGGTAGCTTGGTCATCTGGCCTGAGGGTGTGGCGGGGAAAATGGAGGAAGAGCAGTAACCTTTCGCATGCGCGTTTTCCGAGCGAACAACGCTTTGCACTTACTGCCACACCGAGAGAGTGAGAGACAGAGAGAGAGAGAGAGATGGTGAGAGCGGAAATGAGAGTGAGAGGGCTTCGATTAAAGTCGTTGAAACGTTGAGCCGCGTTAAGCGTGGACGGTCAACTCTCTCGCATACTTGTATTCTTCCGTTCTATTTCTTCCCTACTATCCATCAAATTCCTAGCCATTTAACATTACGGAGATATGATTTTCATGTTAACTCAGTAAAATCGCACGTGGACTCTCGTAAACATGGGCCGTTTCAAGGAAATCTTTATTTGTCGAGAAAATATGGGTTCATCGAGCAATTATGAATTCATCGAGCAATTACCAATTCATCGAGAAAATATCGATTCATCGAGAAAATATCAATTCATCGAGAAAATGTCGATTCACCGAGAAAATATCAATTCATCGAGAAAATATCGATGCATAGAGAAAATATCGATTCATCGAGAAAATATTGATTCATGGAGAAAATATCGATTCATTGAGTAAATATTGATTCATGGAGAAAATATCGATTCATCGAGAAAATATTGATTCATGGAGAAAATATCGATTCATCGAGTAAATATTGATTCGTGGAGAAAACATTGTTTTATCGAAAATTCATCGATTCTGACCCGTGTCTAAAGAATCTAATTTATTCTATACCGTGATGCATCACCTCGGCAGACAACGTCTGTTTTTTTATTTCACTATAATAAAACTTAAAACTATACATTTTTGGCAGAGCAACCCAACGTCGATCATGCCGGGTCCGGTGGAGTCACGTCAGGTGTTAAAGGGGCGCGAAAATATTCCTGATGTTCGAGGGTAAAAAAAAAGAAAATAATAAAGTAAATATTAATACAGTTGTAATTGAATTTCGAAGGTCGGACCAACGGTTGAAGGGTGTATTCGCCTCAAGTCTGTTCTAACGGTAGTCGGTATCAGTTATTAAGCTCCTCCCGAACAAGCGAAGTAAAGGCAGCTGAAGTCATTTGCATGGAAAGCACTCGGGGTTGCCGTGTAACAGTGCTTTGTACGGTGTTTCGAGTATAACATGGACGAAGAGGGGTTCGCCGTCAGGATCTTTTTACGATCCTCGCGTGCTATTTTGTATCTCTACAGCGAGCGAGGAAACGGGGTAGAAAACTGAAAGGGTCCGAGATGTTGGTGTATCGAGAGGTGGTTCGAGGGTTGAAAAAGAGGGAAAGAAAAGTGTAACGCCGTTGGATATAGATAGAGGCTTCGAGGGACGGAAGAAAGAGGGTAAAGCCGAAGGATGCGAAGGAACGAGAGAGGAGAAAGGGGTAGAGAGAGGGAGGCCGAGAGGGTTGCTGGTAGCGGCTACGGAAAGAGGGAACCGGGTAGGTAGGTACGTTGGCACGGAAGAGGAAACCGGAAAGTAGATTAATCCGAGAGCGGTACCAGCCTGTCGTTTGGCCTCCGGGTGGGCGGCAGGCTGGCGAACGAGCTGCTGCAATATCGCAGTCGCTGGTGACCGAGAAAACGTCGCTATGCTCTCTTCGCCCTCGCGTTTTCGCTCGGCCGACTCCGAACGCGAAACGAAAGATCGATCGGTTCGTCCAACGGCACGATAGGGAGAGACAGAGCAACCGAGCCTCCCACCGTGCGATACCGATCTCGTCAGCAACATTTCTCGTCAGGCCGGATGATGTACACTTTTTCGTGAATATATCGCGGAAATATAGGATAACACTCGGGAAGCAGTTCGCCCGATCGATTCGAAACAAAAGAGGAAGACGATGGAAAAGCGCACGCGGCACTACGAGGCTGGTGATATAAAAGTAGAAATAATGGAGATAACGATCACAGGGATCGGTGACGTAGAGTCGGGTCCGTGCTTTCTCGTGTTCTCCAATGTTGCGGTGGGCAGGCGAGGGATAGGACGAGGGGGGCGGAGATCGAGGAAGAGGGAAGAAGGGCGTTGGGCGCCCAGCTACGAGAACGGAGGCACTCGCGACATACCAATTCCGCACGGAAATCCCCGAGGGCCCCGGGGCGTCGCGTCGGTGAGTTCGAATCGTAATCCAACGGCGTGCGAAATCGAGGTGGCGCATTGTCTCGGCCGCGCGCTCCTCTTTCCACCTTATCCGCCACTCGCGTTCTCCATACTCTTCGCGTTTTCCACCCCCCGCTTTCTCCGGCTGTTCCTCGCACTCTTCCTTCTCTCGCCCGGAGGACCTTTCGTGTGTCGCTGCAGGACGGCCGGTTTTCTCTCCCGCGCATAGCAACCCCTTCCGTTGTCTCTCCCATACCGCCCCCCCAACCCCGCATCGAAACACTACCAGAAACAGCTCGGCTAATTTCATTTTATTACGAGAGACTCCGCGCACGCCGGCAGTGAACTTCCTGCTGTTCACTGTAGCACGGTGGGCGAGCGGGGCACAGTGTGCTGCGGGGGGGTGCGCTGTTCAGCCGCGATTTTCCGCCGACTCGACTGTGTGGAAAAAAAAAGAAAAAAAAATCAGCCGCTCGGTTTTATCTCATAAAAGGTTCTCGCCTGCGTATAACTGTGCAGACACAGAGATGTCGGTAATCCATGCAAACGTCGGATATGGTGTCATGAAAGGACTAAATTCTGTGGGGCCCGGTGTTGCAGCAATTTTTTTTTTTTTTTTGGAACGTTGTGATGTTTTATTGTACAGGTATTGTGCAGGACAACAGTGCAAGGCAAAGACGTAGCAAAGTGGAAAAGGAAAGATGACGTGACCCATATTCTCCGCGACCCGGCACGCTGTCCCACGCCGCATCGCGCACTGTTCCCCACCGGTCCGGCAGAATGTGCAATTTTTTGCTCTTCGTTAAGATCACCAATGGCTTCGTATCGGCCGCTTCGTTCGCGGGAATTTTTCGCTACGTTATTCGTATCGTGATTTTAGGGCTGCCGGCCTCGCGTCGCTTTCTCTACGATTTCCGCCGCCTCTCCTTCCGCCCGGGCATCGAAAAATCGATGTTCCTATCGTCTGCCATAGCAAATTGCGCTCCTCTCATCGCTGCATCGACCTCGGGGCCGAATAGTCAAAGAGCGCAGCAAGAGAGACGAAGGATACATGGAATAAGGCGATGAATACAAGAAGCGCGAGTGGAAGGAAGTACTAAAAAAAAAAAAAATTCGGTGGAGGTTTCATTGTTGTCTGGGTCTTAGGGGCTTACCCCTCTCGTTATGCTCGGCGAGACGTGACTCTCTCGCTCGACGTACCGAGAAAGGGAGAGAGAGAATGAGCGAGAGCGAGTACGGGAGAGTGCACTGTATCATTACAGTGTAAAGTACAACACGTGGTGAGTGAGCAGTCCCGAAAGGTCAGCCGTAGACAGTCGATTGATTCTTTTGGCCGGCCGTGGAGAAGGCTACGGGTAGGGGAGAGCGGGGCAAAATGGCACCGTGGGGCAAAACGGGATAATGAGAGAAAATGCAATTTTCCAATAACTTTTGGATGGTGGCGATGGTGGTACGTGGGACAAAACGAGTTTGAAACGCCGGATGTATCGTTGGAACAAAATGTGGCATCCAAAGATTATTGGAAAATTGAGTTTTGCCCTCACTGTCCCGTTTTGCCCCGATGTGTCATTTTGCCCCGGTCTCCCCTAACACCCACCAACGGCTGGAGCGAGAATACCAAGAGAACATTTATTGGCTCAGCGTCTCGTGCGTTTTTTGTTGCTTACATGTAAGAAAAATAAACCATCTCAAGTGGTAAAGACGAGAAATATATAAGAACAGCGATGAATCCAGGGGGGGTGGCGTAGTCGATCATCACTCTGGCACCGAGATTCCTGTGTGCCTGTGAGCACAAAACCGCGAGGTGCTCGGTGAGCACAGTGTGGGCTTAATACTCGTCCAAGTAATAACTCATAGTACGTATAATACCTACGTTGTGGAAAAGAGGAAGAGGGAGAGAGGGAGAAAATGAGGTGAGAGAGGAGGCTAGCCACAGCCTCCGGGCAAAGCTAGATTAATGACGAAGAGCGGCGAGGAGGCCAAGTCCTTGCCAAAACCGCGACTAGAGCTACGAACATGTTTTGCGAAAAGAGAGGTTGCTCGACGCGTCTGCCGTAGTTCCCCGTAAAACACGATGCTCTGCGTCTGAAGAGGCTGGTATGAGTGCGTACCGAAGAAGAGATCAAGTTCGAAGGGGTGAATGAGAGTGCTGAACTTTTGGGTCAAACGATCTTTCAACTCTTTCTCCAGCGATGCATTGAACATCGCTAATATTCGAGATCTCTTTTCGCTCATTCTCTTGTGAATTATTTCATTGATCGTCATACCATTGAGTAGAGCGTCTTTCACCAAACTCGAGATGTCTTTGTACGGAGTACCGAGTGCGCAATCTTCCTTGCCTCCCGACAGAGTCTAGGACATCACGAAAACACGATGCTCTGCGTCTGAAGAGACTGATGCGAGTGCGTACCGAAGAAGAGATCAAGTCCGAAGGGGTGAATGAGAGTGCCGAAATTTTGGGTCAAACGATCTTTCAACTCATTCTCCAGCGATACATTGAACAACGCTAATATTCGAGTTCTCTTTTCGCTCATTCTCTTGTGAATTATTTCATTGATCGTCACACCTTTGAGTAGAGCGTCTTTCACCAACCTCGAGATGCCTTTGTACGGAGTACCGAGTGCGCAATCTTCGTTGCCTCCCGACAGAGTCTAGGACATCACGAAAACGCGATGCTCTGCGTCTGAAGAGGCTGATGCGAGTGCGTACCGAAGAAGAGATCAAGTTCGAAGGGGTGAATGAGAGTGCTGAACTTTTGTGTCAAACGATCTTTCAACTCTTTCTCCAGCGATGCATTGAACATCGCTAATATTCGAGATCTCTTTTCGCTCATTCTCTTGTGAATTACTTCATTGATCCATTGAGTAGAGCGTCTTTCACTAATCCCGAGATGTCTTTGTACGGAGTACCGAGTATGCAATCTTCCTCTTCCACTTGTCTCCCGACAGAGTCTAGGACATCACCTGGTTTGCGGGAGCAGTTCGTCGACTCGTTCGCGTCGCGCGGAGAACTAAAATTGCGTAGGTACGAGGTGGCAATGGAACGGTACAGAGCAAGAGACATCGCTATGAGAGTCCAAAGGATGGATAGACTATGGTAAGCGAGGAGCAGAGGAGAGCCGAAGGAGAAAGAGAATCCTGCGAAGAAGAGCAGGCGCGACTAAGCTTACCCGGAAATGGCCCGACACGCCAGACAATCCGTCTGGCGCGTTTCTGCCACATCGGTGGGCCTTCAGCCTCGCTATTTCTCTCGCTCTCTTCCCCAGCTCTCTTGTCTGTGCTCACGCTTCACCGAGACACACACATACCAGCACCGCGCCCGCGAGAGAGAACCGAGTGAAACGAGTCGGCTGCAACACGTGGTTCTCGCTCAAAGTTACACCTACCACTTATCCATCAGAGAACCGCCCGCTTCGCGCAGTTACAGGATGAGAAGTCGGATAGCTCTTCGCTTGTACATCTTCTCGCTCCTCGCACCTCGTCGGGCTGCAAGTCTTCTAAATCTCCCGGATACCCAATCGCGCTACCTTGGGCGAGAGATGCGCGCTCCTTTCGATCGTCAAATTTGGGTAGGGTAGAGCGGGGCAAAATAGGGCAACGGGGCAAAACGAGGTTTTTGGGCAAAACGTCACTTTCCAATAATGTTTGGATGCCCGAATTCGCCCTATCGGATGCATCAGGCTTTTCTGCCCAGTTTTGCCACATTGTCCGATCCAAAAATGATTGGATAATTTAGTTTTGCCCAAAAACCCCGTTTTGCCCCGTTGCCTCATTTTGCCCCGCTCTCTCCTATATCGATACACGGTAACAAGGATCAAGTAAGATTGTGGGATGGACAGTGAGAAGTCACGAAAGTAATTAAACGGATGGAGAGAAAAAAGAGTGAGGGAGCGTGCGAAATAACTGGAGCCTGTGGCTCATCATATTCTCTGCTCTGTAGCCGCAGGAGACGAGGGTGTGGCAGTCTATATGAGAAACAAACGGAGAGATTTGCATAGGAGCAGCTCCGTTCGTCGTTCGTCCATTCTGCGAAGGGTGCTCCGTCGAGGGAAACTCGTTGTCGGATCATAACGAAACGGAGATCCGGACTTGTCTGTCTATTACCTGTTCCGCTTCCTCGTCTCCTCGACTTCGGGGTCCGTCCGTCGCTCGTCATTAGGTGGAACCGAGACTGCGGAGCGAGAGAAGCTGTAACAGCTTTCCATGCCACTGCAGGTACGGTGGTGAATGTTTTCGTCAATGCCGGGTTCGTGTATGAAAATTCTCGGAGTGTAGGGTAAAAGTGGGGAATATGGCCCACTCCATATATCATTGATTTACGTGTTAAACGAGGTGGGCCATATTCACCACTTTTACCCTACAGTATGCGAGTCAGTCGACATTTTCAACGGTGAAGCGCGAGGGATCGAGGGACCCGAAGGGAAAGAGCTAGATAATGCGCACGGGGACGCAGGGATGAAGCTGAAAAGTGCGGACCGAAACGGATGCTGGGTCACGAAAGTTTTACGTTCGAGCGTGTCGATTGGGCTTGATGCCAAGTTCGCCGGATGCTTCGTGTCGCAAATCTCGTTATTCCGTACAGACTCCCTGACATCTTGTCTCGTGGTTTTTACCGGCAGTTTGCGGAAAGTGTGCACAGTTTACGAGCGTCTTCGAGAATCCATGCGAATTATGTTCAACCCCCGGGTGTGATCCTTCTCGATGTATCAACCCTGGATTTCAGCTGCGATGGCCCAGGTGGAGCTTTCGGGGATTGCTGTTAACAGGCAAGCACTGGCGCAAAATCGGTTCCGGACTCGCATCGTCACGGAAGCCTATGAATCCCTCGTTGGATTAACAAAAATTTGCGAAATCGAAAGTATTCGCACCATAGCAGCGATCAAACCAAATTAACCACAAATAGAGGAAAATCGCATTTGGATTAACAAAAATCTGCGAAATTGAGAATATTCGCACCATAGCAGTGATCAAATGAAATTAACTACAAATAAAGGAAAATCGCATTTGGATTAACAAAAATCTGCGAAATTGAGAGTATTCACGCTATAGCAGTGATCAAATGAAATTAATTACAAATAAAGGAAAATTATATTTGGATTAACAAAAATAGGCAAAATTGAGAGTATTCACGTCATAACAGTGATCAAATGAAATTAACTACAAATAGAGGAAAATCGCATTTGGATTAAGAAAAATCGGCGAAATTGAGAGTATTCACGTCATAGCAGTGATCAAATGAAATTAACCACAAATAAAGGAAAATCGCATTTGGATTAACAAAAATCTGCGAAATTGAGAGTATTCGCGCCATAGCAGTGATCAAATGAAATTAACCACAAATAAAGGAAAATCG
Source organism: Ichneumoninae sp. A BG-2022a (assembly GCA_030522665.1). NCBI lineage: Eukaryota > Metazoa > Arthropoda > Insecta > Hymenoptera > Ichneumonidae > Ichneumoninae sp. A BG-2022a. Next base: position 7,490 of record JAPYZC010001500.1, on the reverse strand, counting down.
CATTTCGATTAGTAAGGGCTTACAGGACAGTGGCACAAAGAGACTCCAAAGCTTTTGCCCGACTTAGCGATAAATTCTAATACCATAGCGCCGGATTCCGTCGTCAAGTTACTCTCTCGCTCGTTTTCTCCCGATTTTGGTCTCGTGCGCCCGTGAAACGTGCAATCGCGTACCAGCAGCCCCCGCGGGCAGGCCGGCTGCCAAGTGGGTGCTTCTCGCGACCTCGGTGACCTCGGCGTTGGCCACCCTGGCCTCCAGCAGGGGAGCATCAGAGCAGCACGAGCAGCATGGAAGCGTGCGAGGGCTGGAGCTACGCGGGTTCTTCCTCTCTTTCTCTCCCTCTTCCACTCTCTTTCTCTCTCGCGCCGCACTCGCCGAGATAATTGGTCGTGTGACAGGCGGTGGAATCCTTGGTACAGGGCCAACGCGCGAGAGCTAGTCTTCGTTCGCGGTTTGCTCGCTTCGCTTCGCATATTATCACGCTTATATATAAATATATGTGTGTGTGTGTGTGCACCGCAAGTTTGCCGGAAAAGTGGAGAGGCACCGTGTGAAGGGATATGTGCCGTTTTGCAGCGTGATATCGCGGGCGTTATGGTAAGCTAAGTAATTGGCTCAAGACAATCGGTCTGGCGTAATACCGAGAACTTGTACCGAACGAACTCGTACAATCTGCGTCGTACATGGCTATGAAGGCCTCCACGTTTAACAACACATTTGTCGTCCACCAATTTCCACCATTTTACTATTTTTCTAATACAGTAGAACCTCGATTATCCGAACACCCATTATCCGAACCCTCTGTTGTCCGAACTGCCGCTCGTTCGGATAAAGTTTCTATTAACCGAACAATTGCGCGAAATTCTAGTATTGTTGCATTGTTGCGCGCCAATACATTGTTGCACGCTATAAACAACAAGACAATTCAAGAACGCTCGAGCTCGTATAGACTCACACAGCGATACCGTAAATGCACGCCAGTCGTATGCACAGTATTTTTGAGCTTCTCAGCCGAGCAAATACGCACGTATTTAAAATTTATTTTCGTTAATCTCGTAACTGGTCTCGTAGTTTAGTGCGTTATGGATTCAGCGTCCAGTCCTTCGACCTCAAAGCGTAAGCATAATGTACTTACGTCGGAAAAAAATTAGAGACGCTTTCGAAACACGATAAGGGAGAGATGAGCACATTGTTAGCGGGCTCGTATATTTATAAGTTACCGATCTGTGACATTAAACAAATTTGGCTGCAATAAGACGTACAATCTCTTGTGCTAAACGAAAACTGTGGATTTCGTGATGAAGATTTGAAGTTATTCAAAATATTTGGGTACTGTAATTTTTTCGATATGTATCATGCTATATCGCTTAATACAGTTTGACTGTTCTCTTATTCGAATTTTCGTTAATCCGAACGAGCTCCGGTCCCAATTGGTTCGGATAATTGAGGTTCTACTGTACATACAATTTTCACAATTTTAAACATTTCTCATTAAATTTGCAATTACAACTAAAGGCTTAAAATTTTATCTTTTCGCTAATTTCATAACCTTTTATGTTAAAAAAATACGGTTCGTAGATTAAAAAAAAATAATAATAAAAAAAATAGTAAAATTAAGAAAAACAATTATGGATGTGAACAAAAAAAAAGTTTATTAAATCTCGAAACCTTTCATGCTGTTTGTGATAATTTCTTTGACTATAAACTCTTCTTTCTTTTCACTCATCGCTCCCCTCTTCTCTTATTCCGTCGTCTCGACAGCCGAGTGAAGAAAGATTTTTCCAGGATGTGTCTCGCGCCTTGAATTTGAAAATTGATTTCGCATCTCCTATCGTGGGGATGTCGGGGAGCTAACACGCACGTATGCTATTATACTCGGGGAGAATTGGAGCGAGGGAGAAAGGATTTTTTTTTGTCGCCGTAGCTTACACGGCGAGATCCAAATAGCCTTCGGCGCTACGCTGTCTCGCGTTATCGCTGTTTCTGCCTAACTCTCTCGCACCCGCTCGATTACTTTCACCTTCCTTCTAATACTCGTCGATATACATCGTGAGAAATCGAGGCTTCGTCTCGGCTGTTTCGTTCCCGGGAGGGCGCGACGCGCATAGACTTTTCTTCGCATTACGCCCTCCATTCCAATGGATTCGACGTTCCCGCTATACCGGTACGTATACGGTACGGGTATACACACTGTGTCCGGGAATCAAGATTAATGACCGAGACGCGTACGTGTGTCCCGGTGAGCCACGGGTGCACCGTGTCCCGCAGGAGCGAAGTGAGGCTGCGAGAGGTGAGGGGGGAGTTTCTCGTGGGGCGTTCTACAGCCAAGACATGGAAATCGTATTGCGCCTCAACTGTGCAGCATTGTACTCGACGGAGACAGGCCGGCATGTTCCGTGCCAACCTGCGAGCGCGTTCTCGAATACGTGTGAAACTCTTTTGGCCCCGACAATCGAATTAGGAACAGGGATCCAGGAATAATTGGGACCTGGAAGACGATCCGTAAAATCGCTTGTAAAGTGTTTAATCTGAACCGCAATAAAAAAAAATATTCCCACCCGATCCTCGAGCTACGGAACACGTAGGGGATACCGGGACAAAATGGAGAAGCGGGGCAAAACGGGGCAGACGAACGCGATACCGATACGGGGCAAAGTGGGGTACCACAAAATTATTGCTGTCAGGACTGTCTCGCTGTCATGACTGTCTTGCTATCAGGACTTTTTGTATCTAGCTGACAAAAGTTGCCGCCAGTCAAATCGAAGGGTACCCCATTTTGCCCCAGATGATTTTTTTAAACATCCTTCTAAAACGGGTGCCAATAGTATATTATGCCACAAGGGTGAAAAAGCACTTCCTCCCGAGTGGCATACGATATTTTTTGCCCGACTATGCTAAAAAATGGCCACATTTCTATGCCTGCAATGAGGATGGAAAGTTGTCCGCCGCACTTATCGGCCCGCTGGGACTACTTTTCGGCCCCCTGTAGCTACTTTTCCGTCCGCTGCGTTTCTTTTCCGTCCGCTGCGTTACTTTTCGGCCCGCTGCGTTACTTTTCCGCCCGCTGCGTGTCTTTTTGGCCCGCTGGTCAAGAATCGACAACTTTCCGCCCGCATTGCAGGCATGGAATGTGGACTTTTTAGCGTAGGCGGGCAAAAAATAATTTTTGTGTGACAAGCAATGGATCCATGGTATCGGTATCGTTGTAGCAGGCTTTATTTCTTAGCTTCCCCATTTTGCCCCGGTTCCCCCTACTTATTGCCTCTTCCTCGTTCCCTCATGACATCCCATTAGTTCGTCCGCCCCGAAAACCTGATGCGCCATCGAGGCCGGTCTTTAAAGCTATGCCGCATACGCCAACTTCTTATCGTCGCGCGAGCCTTCAAGTTGGCCTCAAGTTTACCAAAGCTGCTTACCAACTTCACCGGCGGCGAGATAATGGCCGACGGAGAGTGGGGGGGCAACGCAGAGAGACCGCGAGATTCTCGATGACGATGGCCATTTGGATATCGTTCTGTGCAAGGACCGAGCGAGGCATCGTCCTTGTCACGCGCGAGTTCACCCACTCTCGGGTCCCCGCTGTGGCCTCGCTCTTGCCAGGCTAAAGGAGAGTCAGATAGGCAAATGCGCGCTATTAAACCGGCGTACCGGCGTGTATATCCGGCCTGACGATGCGGCAATTCTCGAGTTGCTGCTGCGTATCTGCCATTGCCCGAACAGCGTACTATCGTTGTTGTACACCGGCATCAAGAGGCGCACAGGACTTCTGTAGCGATATCCTGCAGCCGCGAAGCTGCATCCACCTCCTCGCACACCTCGCTCTCCCCGCGAATCGCATCGCGGTGTGCTGCTCCATAGGATTCCACATCCGTGGTTGCTCCCGCGCCGGTATCGGTGTGTATCGTTCACCGATCATGGACGGGACGCGGCCCGGCACCGATACCACGAAAGCAGATCGGCGGAGACGCGAGTAAACAGTCGCATTGCAACACCGTCCGCTCTCCGTGTGTGTGTGTCCGTCCGCGTTCGTGTGTGGATGGCCGAATGTATGCGGCATCGGGCTTAAACACCGGGACGGTAATCAGGTCCGCTTGGCAACCAGATCCTCTCCCACGCCACTTTATTTTACCCGTGGCGTTATTTATTGTATCCTAGGCCGGTAGGTGCTTCGGCTACTGGCGCGGTATAACGCGCTCTGGCAAAGCGGCGTTCCAACCGTTTTACGTGTACATCGGTGTACGGTTGTTGCACGTGCATTCGTACATAGAGGCACCACCGACGGTGGCCGCCGGTAACGATTCTCCGCCACGTCGCATTGAGAGGACCGCCCTGGCACTCTTCCTCCGCCTCACTCTCGCTCTCGGCGTTTCGCGTATACCCGAACCATTTATAACAATGCCGCTGTTCTCTGTCGGTTTAAATATACCGTAGATACGTGGAAAGAGCCCGGCGGGCGAGAGTGCGTGGATAACGAGACGTTCGCGATTGAAGTATAACGAAGCTTCTGTTTTAGCACCGCGCGCTGGACCGTTTTTGGCATACGGCTGGAACAGCGGCGAGAGTGTTTCCGCTTATCGAGGGAAGAATCGTGGATTGATTTTTTGCATCGATGGATGGTCGAGGGGTTTTACCAATCGTGTGGCTACATTTTATTCGGACCGTGAAAAATTGTATATCGGGCCGGAATCACGCCGAAGAGCAGATCGAAGAGCTCGTGTAAAACATGGTTAACATGGGAAAGGGTCCAAGCTTGGCTTAGGTTCTCACTTAACCCAAGTAACGTAAAATAAATCATATAGGGCTGAACTAAAGTTGATGGACCTTTGTCAATGTTTATGATTATCCTTACACGGAGAAAAAGAAATGGTTGGATTAAGCAAATGCGTAGAGACTTACGTTCAAAGATGTATTTTCTTGGTACAATAAAAATGTCAATTTCAATTGACAAATTTTGAATAAATTGAAGTAAATAATCGTTTAACAAAATAATTCATTATTTGTACCAAACAAATAACAGCTTTGAACGTATGTCACCGCGACTTTTGGTTAATCCAACCAATTTTTTTTCTCAGTGTAGGTATCAAATTATGTATAATAAAATGGATTTAAAAAAAGGTGTAGCATCGTCAATAAATTTTCTTTTAATAGTACTTAAATCATATAAAATCATAACTACACTGAGAGAAGGATCTAGTAAATATGACTACATTGCCTGAGAGATATTACCATAGCACATACTAATAGGGGCCTGGGGCGTCACCTATGGTAGGAAGTACCTGATTTATAAGAATTTTTCGTAGACATGGTAAAAATTCTTGGAAAATCTGAGACTTTCCGCCGTAGGTTGTGCCCTAGTGCCCTACTACTATGTGCTATGGTCATTTTTAATAGATGATTGGTAGTTTTTACTAGAACCTTCTCTAAGAGTTATATTCCATAATATTCCATGAAAATTGTACATCGGCAATCCGCGACTCTCGTCATTGAGAGTAGGGGAGAGCGGGGCAAAATGGCACAGCGGGAAAAATCGAGATAATGAGACAAAACGCAATTTTCCAATAACTTTTGGATGGTTCCGATGGTAGTCCGTGGGGCAAAACGGGGTTGAAAATTCGGGTGTATCGCTGGGACAAAATGGGGCATCCAAAAATGATGGGAAAATTGGGTTTTACCCTCACTGTCCCGTTTTGGCCCACTGACCCATTTTGCCCCGCTCTCTCGTAACGGAGTCTCCGGCGATTCCCCGGATATTCGGGAGATTCCAATGATACTCTTCGCCGGACATATTCCATTATATTTCGTGAAAATTGTATATCGGCAATCCGCGACTCTCGTCATTGAGAGTAACGGAGTCTTCGGCGATATCCCGGATATTTGGGAGACTCCAGTGATAACCATCGCCGGATACAAGGATACCGGTCCGTACGCCGCAAACCTTTTAGAGAAATAAGATCGTCTCCCGCATCTCTGTGGGATATTACACGGAGCACGTAGTAAAACGTACGAGTGCGAACCCGGTGGTAGTAACTCGTGCGAGCCGCGCGACTTAATCTCGTCCCGAGTGCCGGCGCGAAGAGAGAAACCGGTCTCCCAGCCGACAGGGAGAGAAGGGAATTTTGTACTTGGGAAAACTATACTTACTTACTATAACGAAAGCACGAGACCGTTGACGTTCCCCTGTATCCCGGCGTACACGTCGGCCAGTCGAAAAGTTGTTTTCGCACTTGGCGATTCTCCGAGATACACTTGGAGAACGGAACGAGAACGAATGTATCGGGCCAACTTTTCACGACGCTTCGGAGAGCGTGCGAAGATTTACAAGCGCCACTCGAGTACGAAAAAAAAATATATATAAAAAATAAATGTGCGAGGCACAAGAAGAAAGAGTACAGAAGTCAAGGGTTTACGCGTTAAGATGAGGGGGGGAGAGGGCTGGACCGATTCATTAAATCCTTTTCTGTCCATTTTGTGAGCTTTCTTTGCCCATTGGTATTGAATTATGAATAAACCCTTTGCTTCTGTAATCTTGAAATATTGACTTTACCTTGCTGATCAGAGTTCTTCTCGAAATGATTGTTATTTACAACGAACAATACAAAAAATGATAAAATTCTGTCGCGAATATTGACAGAATTTTCCCGCAATCTCTCCCCATACATCTTTCCATATGTCAGCTTTCTTCGTCCGTGGGAATTGGATAATAAGTCGCTATTGACTTTTCCACCCTGATCAGAGTATTGGGAATGATTGTTATTTACATGAACAAACAAATCGAAGAAAAAAAAATCATAAAATTCATTAAACTTCCGGGAATATCGCGACAGAATTGCCCGCAAGCTCTCCCCGTACATCTTTCCATTTGTGAGCTTTCTTCCTTCGTGGGTATTGGATAATAATCCGATATAGATTTCTCTACCCTGATCAGAGTACTTCTCGGAATGATTGTTATCCACAACAACAAAATAATCGAAAAAAACATCATAAAGTTCATTAAACTTCCGGAAATATCGCGACAGAATTTCACCGCAAGCTCTCCTCGTACATCTTTCCATTTGTGCGCTTTCTTCGTCCGTGGGTATTGGATAATAACCCCACATTGACTTTTCTACCCTGATCAGAGTACTTCTCGGAATTATTGTTATTTAGAAAAACAAACAAATCGAAGAAAAAAAATATCATAAAATTCATAAAACTTCCGGGAATATCGCGACAGAATTGCCCGCAAGCTCTCCCCGTACATCTTTCCATTTGTGAGCTTTCTTCCTTCGTGGGTATTGGATAATAACCCGATATAGATTTCTCTACCCTGATCAGAGTACTTCTCGGAATGATTGTTATCCACAACAAAATAATCGAAAAAAAAACATCATAAAGTTCATTAAACTTCCGGAAATATCGCGACAGAATTTCACCGCAAGCCCTCCCCGTACATCTTTCCGTTTGTGAGCTTTCTTCATCCGTGGGTATTGGATAATAACCCCATATCGACT
>JAPYZC010001499.1:0-21892 GCA_030522665.1 Ichneumoninae sp. A BG-2022a | reverse complement strand
GTCAAGTAAATTAAATTAAAATTTACTTATAGAAGGTTTGGCGACAATTTACTTTTTCCCTGACCAAGTTTGAAATTCCCTGACTTTTCCCTGATTCCCGGACCAAGTTTTTGTTTCCCTGACTTTTCCCGGTTTTCCCGGTTTTCCCTGACCGTGGCCACCATGTTCAACGTCTGTTACAAATTTCATTTGTAAGCTTTCGAAGTTGTCACATTTCGCGGTTGTTACAAAATAATGTTGTTAAATTCAGAATGTGTTAATTTTAAATGTGAAAGCTTTTTGATGTGTAATAATTTTGCGTTGTACGGTTTGTAATGTGTTGAAAAATCCTTTGTTACAAATTCGTCGTGTAAGCTTGAACGCCGTGTGCCATTTCGTGAAGTGTGAGATCCAGCTGTGTTACGGTGAACCTGTGTACGTTTGAACGGTGTACGTTTGAAGGCGCCTCGTGGAATGGACAGACACAGCGAACGACAATTTTCGTAGATGTATGCGGCGTAGATGCCACTCATTACAGTTTTTGTTACCAACTGAGCGCGGATGGGTGAGCGCTATGGTGTACTATAACGTTAATTTGTTCTCATCAAATTTTCAACAAATTTACTCACGTTATGCAATTCTCAAGAAAGTCAGTTTCCAACATTCAAAAGTAACGTTAATAAAACTCTCATAATTCGTACGATAAGAACTCGTATGTGGTAAAAACATTATCTCGACCGTCACGGAAATAACTCAACCCGATAGCAGGCGATATTTACTTCACAATTTTTATGTTCAACCCACGTGGTCAGCATCGTTATCTCTCAGCTGACGATCAGCTGGCCTCTCGATGAGATCCAAATTAAAAAATTTGGCATCCACCACGTAAGTCATAACCTTAAAAACATAAAAATTCCGAAAACCTCGTTTACAATTACCATTAAAAATATTTTGCAGCTTCTACATTACCGGCCCTACAAAAATTTCGCCCTACGAAAATCGTCGTTTCTCGGCAACACGAAAAATGGCCGAAAGTGAAGGAACGAAGATTCCGAGCGAAGATTCGCCTCTCGAACGAACCAAGGCTCAGCTTCGAGCAATGTTTGACGCCTCCGTGCGGGCCGTTCTGCCTTCCGAGATAATAAAAAGATCCGTCCAGGTCGCTGGTAACGAGCTTAGAGTGTCCGACAAAACTTACGACCTCAGCAAGAACGTTTATCTCGTCGGTTTTGGCAAAGCCGTACTGGGCATGGCGGCGGTTCTCGAGGAAAAGCTTGGCCCAAAACTGAGAAGAGGCATAGTGAGCATTCCGCGCGGCTCGATGGACAATCTCTGGAAAATCGAGGACAAGAGTTCGTTCCCGAAGCTCAGCGGGCCGATAGATTACCGGGAGAGCAGCGTCGACAATCAGCCGGACGCCGATACGCTGTTGACGACCCACTCGATCATCGATATGGTAGAAAACTTGACGAAAGACGATATCCTCCTGGTTCTGATATCGGGCGGCGGTTCGGCGCTTCTCTACATGCCCAGACCCAGCATCCAACCCTCCGCGAAGTTGGAACTATGCAAGAAACTCCAGAATTCCGGTGCCAACATAAAAGAGTTAAACACGATCAGAAAAAAATTGTCCATGGTGAAGGGTGGCGGACTCGCTCGCATGGCTCATCCGGCTCGCGTGATTGGTCTAATTCTGTCGGACATAGTTGGCGACCCTGTCGACCTAATCGCTAGCGGCCCGACGATCCACAGCCCGAAATCCCCCGAGGAAGTGATTGCCATCTTGAAAAAGTACAAACTCCTGGACGAGATCGACGGCGACCTTGAGGCTCTCCTCACTTCCAAGGAGTCTCAGGATTGCAAGGATATGCTTGACGGAACGAAAAAATTTTCTCACGTGGACAACTTCGTGATTGGCAACAACGCTCTGGCGATCGAGGCGGCGAGACGCGAAGCTCACCGAGCGGGTCTCGCGCCGATCGTTCTGCGCAACGATGTTACAGGGGATGTTCGGGACGTCAGCGACGCTTACGCGAGACTCGCGAACCTCGTGTGTCGGGCTTGGGACAAGAGTCTGCAGATGAACGAATTTTTCGAGCTTGTCAGGAGGGATCCCATTATTTCATTGGACGCGAGGAAGGTCGAAGAGATTTACAGCGTTTTGGAAGATTCGGCGGGTCGCGGCGTCGTCCTGATTGGCGCTGGAGAGCCGACGGTCGTCGTCGGAGGCTCCGGGAAGGGTGGTAGGAATCAGGAACTCGCTCTGAGATTCTCACTGGATTGGCTGGCCAGGATCAAAGAGGATCGCCGATTGGTCGAATTCGAGGTAGATATGTGAGCGGTTTTACTGTTATCAGTCATTTTATTTCGGTCAGTGCGTAAAGTGCAGTTTTACCCACGCTTCGCGCGCGTAAAACTCCTCTTTCGCACCTCTTAACTCGTATGATTGCAACACTCGCCTTCGGCTCGTGCTGCAAACTCACACTCGTCAGAAAAAGTTTTGTCGCACTAGTATCGTAATGTACTATTAACGTATTTTTACCGTAAAAACATGGTGCGTAACCACGCTGAACATTACCACACTGGTAATAAAATCATATGGTCTCATAATGATTATATCACCAACATATCGTGAATTTTCAAAAAATGTTACGGTACACCACACTGGTAATAAAATCATATGGTCTCATAGTGATATATAATAACACCAAAACATCGTGAATTTTAAAAAAATGTTACGGTAATGTTGTGAAAACAATGTGTTATTCGTAATTTCACAACTATAATGGTGAAAGTTTATCGTTTTTCAACCGGTAATGGCATATTTAAATAGATCAATTTATAGTAAAATTTTCATGGAAAATTTACCAAACATTTTATGACCAGTAATTTCACATGTAGATAGATAATTTTTACCACATTTTACGGTCACAAGAAATGTTTGTAACCGTTTTTTCACAACACCAGATGTTGAGAAAAAAAGGTATGTCGTAAATACGGTAAAAATACGGTAATTTTACGAAATATTAAAATACCGGTATTTATACATCTCTAATTCGAGGTGACCCTTCTGAGCGCCGGAACCGACGGACAGGACGGACCGACGGACGCTGCCGGGGCGTACGGATATCCGTCCGTAGGACCGATGGTCCGGGTTCTTCTGGAGACTTTGAGGAAAAAATGCAACCGGGATGTTCTCACCGAGGCTGGTGACGAGAAAAAAAATAATCCCGATTCGATATATCGAACGATGCTTCGAGAAGCCGAGAAAATCGAACCACTCGCCGCGCTGAGGAACAGCGACACCTACCGGTTTTATTCGAGATTCAGGTGGGGTAAGGACCTGTTGAAGACCGGGATAACCGGGACGAACGTGATGGATCTTCACTTCGTTCATCTGAAGAAACGGGAGTGCGGATGCCGGATCGATTTTGAGAGAGGATCAAAGTGTCCCAATCCTTTGGAGGAACACGATCTCAGAACGGACGCCGAGGAACCCTCGGTGAGAGCGGTCGAAGGTCCGAGGGACGGGGAGAAAGAAGAGATTCTTTTGAATCTGAAGATCTTCGACTCGAGCCTCGTAGATCCTTGCTGCAAGAAGAAATAAAAATTGTATATAAATAATAAAATATAATTGCTATATCAGCTGCTATTTATTAACGTAATAATTATATATTATTATGTTAATAATAAAAAAAGTAAAATCCAGGTATTCGTCTGTTGCAAATAAATAACTGCTAAGCCAGCGTTGTTTTGGACTCAAAGATTTTTCAGCAATATTTACAGCAAATTCAGTAAATATTCGAGGAAAAATATGGTAGAAATTAAGCAAAAAAAATTAATTTGAGAATATTTTTTCCGGGGATTTATGAAATCCATAAAGGAGAATCGTACGCTTTTGTTTTTATGTTTTGTATTATTATCGGCATTCATTGGTGTTTGAATTATATAAATTATAAGTTAATTACAAGAGATTCGAAATTCAAAAAAAGTTTCGATATTTTCGCACGGATTGTTACATACCGTAACGTGAAAATTTTTCGAAGTAATTCGTTTATTATATTAGAGACGAGAGTTACAGATTTGTTGTAGAAAAAGGGGCTGTACAAGAAATCTACTCCGATAAAAAAAAAGAACAACGCGAAATCCACGTGGAATATCTGATGCAAATTTTGTTTATACTATACAAATTCTAAATTGTGGTATAAAAAAGATAGCACGAAAACCTGCAATGTTGCTCAAACGAAATGATCGATAAGTGTAATTTCGCATTCTCGCAGAGCAACGTTGCTACCTTCAATGCCACAAAAACGCAGACTAGTGGACTCTCGTTTAGCTTCGTGTTTGAAATAATAACGAAGTGATGGAAAAAAGAGAAATCGTGTGAGAATTTATAATTTTTTTTTTGAGTCTCATTAACTACACGCGTCCTGGAACGCATTTTTCATATCTTGTAAATTAATGGAACAAACGAAAGGACGGACTCGCGGCAGCTAGGAAAATATTTACCCAGTTTATTCCGTTATTATATCGTTTATCTAATCGTTTCTTCGATCTATATTTGCCTCGAGTTTTTTAGTCTTCGGTATACGCTTTACTTTCGATCCGCGATCGAAAATCGAACGGCTGTCGCGACGGACGAGGAAAATCATTTTTCTTTTCCTGCAGGTACTCGATATTCACCGGTAGAACATATTTACATTTTTTTTTGTTTCTATACTTTTTCCTATTTTTGTCGCAAAGACAGCGCTCCAAATTGCACAGGTTAGCGCTCACCGGTGAACAAATCGCCGACGTTTACGTATACATGATTCACAGTTTTGGACACCCAACTGTATCGCCCATTTTTTTGTCTTCTTCATTTTCCATTATAAATGTTAAAAATTGTATTTAACGCCGGGCGAATTTCAATTTTTTTTCCTACAAGTCCCAACTGAACAAGTGATGCTTCACCAACATATCGCGAACACCGTCCTTGAGCGGCTGGGAGTGCTCCTTTTTCGGCGGCAATTCCCAGTCGGGATTCAAGTTGAAGGCGAACTGGCTCAGTATCCTCAGCTCGCATTTTATTTGTACCCATCCCGGACTATTTATAAAACTCCATGGCTGATACCTGAAAAAAAATAACAACTTTGGCAAGTGATCATAATTTTTTTTTATATCGAAGATAAATTGATGACAATACGCTAAGCAATTTTCATAAAAATATTGAAATGGGCGCATTGCTCTTGCATAGCTTATTTTTTAATACCAAAGAGATAACGTCCGTACCAACCTTATCGGAATCCCTTTTCAATTGATTTGGGAACATTGTAGTATAAAAAATAAAATCGCACAAAATTTGTACCGCTCGATCGATTGCGGCAAAAAACTCTATAGTGATGATTGGACGACAATAACCCCTGTGTATACAACTTTTTAGTCCGATATCTCAAAAATTGTAAAATCGCGTGCCTCGACACAGAGATTATAAACAAATAAAGAAAAATCGCATCCGAAAAAAAGCTACGCATTTTTCGATGTAAATTTTGAAAAAACATCGAGTTTCGACCATATACTGTGTGACTGTGTGATAAATTGTAGTGCGGTTCGTAAGTCCCTTCGGACATTTTTTTCTAGATGTGATTTTTGGATACTTTGGAACATTCTGAACTCGTTGACATGAAAATCTTATTATAAAAAATGTTAATAACATTTTTGTTAACGTTAACATCTTTCATATTAAAATATTTTTATACGATTTTATTGTTAATATTTAACAAACTGAAAATAAAAAATTCAACTAAACCAAATGTTACCATTTTTGTACGACTTCGACGCACGAGCAGAGTACTTCGAGCCAGAGATGCAGGACTTGCTCGTTGAGTCCGAGACAGATAAGGGAACGGAGTTTAACGTCCATCTGAGCGTGGGCGTTGTCGTGGGTCAAATTTACAGCCTGGACGCAGCGATAGAGGAGCTGGAAGGTTTCCGGCGTGCGGAAAGTCTGAGGATTAATTGTCGGAGTGTCGAGAACTCTCGAGTTCGAAATTGCGCGATCTTGTCGAAAAATTAACGATAACTGTGTGCTCGCGAGCGCAGACTTTTACCTCCTCGGGAGTGAGAACCTTGCCGTCCTCGTCGAGCCTGTAAGTTTTGCAGAGCACTAGACGACTGTACACGGAATTGAAGTCCTTCTCGACCTCGCGAGTCGAGGCCTCCTCGATGAAGAGCCAGGGATGGCAAGGGCCGCCCAGGAACGACGGCCGACGCATGCCGTGCTCGAGCACGGCCTTCACCGCCGGACAGAGACTTCCGCGGACGAGATCCGTAACGGCTTCGCTTACAGCGTCGTCGCCCGCACACGTGTACTGCTTACTTCTTTCGTCGAGCAGCTCGACAAACTTTGCGGGAAACCAGCCTGAAATTTTATATAAAATTGGAATTAACATTAACACAGTTGGATTTTTATTGAAGATTGCCCATTGACACCGTGCGTGAATTTTCAGTTTGAAACCGAGGGATTCTTGAGTTAGAGCGGGTTCAATTTTTCAGATGTGATGCATATGGAAACCCACCCACACATATACATTCGGGAATTTTTCTAAATGTGATTTTTCGATGGTTTGGAACATTTTGAACACTAACACAAAAAACGTTTTTTTTTACTGGAAACAAAGCTTCCTCTATGGGGAACAAAAATTAATGAGAATTAGAAGTATTATAGAAGAAGTAAAATCTTATTACAAATTAATAATTTTTGGGGCCTTTGGATTAGAATGGAAATGTTAAGAATAAATCGGTATTTTTTAAGTCGTACAGAAGGAATTTTTCATAAAAATGTGATCATTTACCTCGCAGTCCGTTGAGTTCACCGACCCAGCAGTGCTCGTCCTTCTGGCTGATTATCGTGATAATATCGTTCTTGCGGAAGCCCAGCTCGTCGTCGTCGTGTCTCTCGAAATCCAGCAAGGCCTTGGCTCGTCTCTTGCGCGTACGCGACACGTTAACGTAATTGTCGTGATCCTTGGAGTGACTCTCCATCGTGTAATCGGCGATCATCGTGACGTTGCTCAAATTTGGATCCAGGTTTATAAAGTGCCTCGCGACTTGAAGAACGGTCTCTCTGAGGTCCACCAGAATTTCTGAGGTAACAAAAAGGTAACAAATTATTATTAATTTTGTACTATTCTTATTATTTAAAATAATTAATTTTAGCATTTATTATAAATTTATTAATTAACAATAAATAGTTCAGAAATAATAAATGAATAGTTATTATTACATTTCTATTTTTCATTATTAATTATCCAAACCGACTGTAGCCGAAAAAACGACCATTTCGTTTCAATTTTTTTTTCTTCCTATCAACCATTGAAGAATGTTGAAAATATATTATTTCATCTATTTTTCGAGAATAAAATGTACGCGAAAAAATGCAGCCACATTTTTGTTCGACACCGATCAGCTCCGCAATCGGCGACGTTATAGCGCAACGATGGCACTTTCCATGATCTTTTTAAAAAATGTTTAATCTATGATTGCCTAATATTTTCTAAGCCTCGAAATTTTCGGTATCTCGTAAAAGGTCACAGAAAAAAATCTGAAAATAAAGTTTCGATGTAATCTTCTCAGCGGAATTTTCCGAACAATGAAATTGACCTGATAATGCCGATTTTATAGTAAAAGACAAAAAGTAATTTGTCCCGACCCTCCGAATTGAAATTTCACCAGACACCTTGCGACGACGAAATTTTTTTGTTAATAAAAAATGTATGAGTCATTTAAATAATGAAAATAATTATTTAGAAAAACAACGGAAAATAATTCTTGCCAGTCTGACGAATGTTCTTCGATTTCGCGTCCTCCTCGTCGTCGCTGCCGAATAGAAAGGATTGTAGAACAGACTTGTTGCGTTTCATCTGTCTCCTGTTGAGATGCTGCTTCGGGAGATTGGGCGCGGCGTCGGGATTGCCGACGAGACCGCCCTGGTCCGCCATCAGGTATGCGAGATGTCTCCGCCTGTGCGTCTCGACGAGAACGTCGGTCAACGACCCGCTGAGATCCAGGGCTACCTCGAAGAGTTGATCGACGTCGTCGATGTCGCCCGGAATGTCCGACAGAGCGTTGAATATTTGGGCCGAATTTTCCAGCAGCTTCAGCTCGGATTCTGCAATATTAATTTATTTAAACGACATCCATATTTCACACTAGGCGCATATTTTAACGGATGTTCCGTCTTGAGTGACTTAAGATAATGGAGGCAACGCTGTCGTGTAAAACTAATTTATTGCTGGCTACCCATGTGTAAATCGGCATCGGGACCAAATCAAATTTTAATATAATTGTTCACGATAAAAAGAAAAAAAATTACTTTTTTTGTAATTTTTTTTCACATTTGTCGTATAGTGCCAGAAAAATTTACGAATTAATTCGAAATTCAATAGCGAAGCTACATTTTGTATGTTGAGGACACTCAGCAAGTTGCGCTGTGATCCGAAGTCTCTTCGAAAAGTTATCGCGTGCGTTCTTGAATGCAGATCTGCTCAGCTATGCGTTCTTTAATTTGGACTGTCCATCAATAATGTTTTTTTAATTAATTTTTTTTATTATAAAAACGGAGGAAATGCATATTAGGACATGTATAACATGTTTCTAGACTAAAAACTGAATGTCGATTTTTTTGAGTTACAATGCTTTCTCTCCTTATACACTTCGTTTATGATGAGAAAATCAAAATCAAATTATTATTGTGTTATTAAATAAATAATTTTTTGATTTGTTTTTTTGTCGCTAATATTTTCACCTCGAATTTTGAGCATTCCGAGTGTGACTTGAAACAAAACGATCGAGCCATCGAATAGAAAGAGATCCCAGATACGCAAGAGAATCTTCATGTGTACGACGGATGCGAACAGGGTGAGGAACCAGTGCAGCGATATCAAACTCAATTCTATATCGTGTTGCACGAGTACGTGATCTATGTCCGGTAGGTAATTGGCTATGAGCGTCCTGAGAACTCGCTGATCTGCTTGGATTCCTGAAAAACATCAATTTCGTTTAGTTCGTTTCCTTTTCTCGTTGCGTTAACATAGTTTTCTCAATTTTCCTTTTTTTGTCCCGTGATCGCAAAATGTTTTTTACGAGCAACTTTATGTGTGTTCATTTTTTTTTTGCGGAAAAAGTTTTTTTTTAAACGGCCTACTTAGAGTGTTAAATATCGGATAAATTCAAGCTGACCAGAATTCGAAAATTGATTCATGTTGTAAATAAAAAGATGCAAAGTAATTTGCAGGCGGTTTACTTGTTTTTTTTCCGTTTTGCGCATAGTTTTCTCGATGAGAAAGTCTGTTGTCCAATTTTGGTTTCCTCGTAGATAATATTAAATTTCTATGGACGGAATTGATATAGGATAGATTTCGGCCAAATTCAATGCCAAAAATCCTTCATCGATATACTACATTTGTGAGCACTTGAAAATTATTTGACTAAATTTACGAACGTTACAGGGCCTATGCCATTATTCCAGAATTTTTAATCTTTAAAAATATTAATCGGACATCAATTTTCATAAAAATGATATTGAACAAAAGAAACCGATCAATCTACCTGTGTACCAAATTTCAACTGGCTGGCTCAAGCCGCTCGCCCGTTATAGAGACTTTAAAAACCCAGAATCAGTCACATAAACACAAACACAAACGTATACACATCTAGTCGGCGGCAGAAAATCAAATTTCTCGACGTTTTAGACTATTTTAAGTATTCGAACACTAAAATCTTGATTTTTGTTGCCATACGTAGCCCTCTCTATGAAGAAGCAATATGATAGAAGATTAATATGTACCTAACAAAGTGGAGGAATAGTAAGAGGCTGGTAACAAATCTTCGACTATGGTGGCCATCATCCAAAAGGCGTCTTCCTCCTCTAAAAGTAAAAGCAACGAGGCCGCCATAGTTCCCGTTCCCTGGCAGTAGCCGATGTCCGGATATAGCCAGGCCAGTCCTCGCATGACTCTCCTCAATCTTGGAATTCCCGTGCTGTGAAGGTGACTGAAGCAAACGTTGGCCGGCATCGTCCTCAGAAGATCCTTCTCTATCTGCTTGCTCGTCATGAGCGCGTCGTTACTCGATGCCTTCACGATGTCTTTGTACGTCATTTCCGAAGCCTGCTTCTTGTGCTCCGCGCCTGAAAAATCAACCGACGAACGCGTTAATAAATGTCAATGTAAATAATTAATTTTTGTACAGAATTAAGCAGTAAAAAAAAGAAAAATCCAAACATTTTTTAAGAGGGTGTTCGACGAATCCACGCGTTTATTTTGGTAAGTTACCGCACGTTTAACGGGCTTCTTTTCTTTTTGATAATGTAAAAAGATCCGAAGATATGACGATAAAAATATTGTAAGGGGAGTTCCATTTTGTGACAAATCTAAATATATTTTTTAAGTCAGTGAAAAAATTGAACTCTTTACTTTACACGATGAGAACACCGTTGCGAACGACGAATTCTTATAAGATTTTTTTTTACTCATTAAAAATGCACCGCTTCCTTTTTGGCCTGAAATCGTCGAACGTCGTGAATCGTCGGGCATCCGCCTTCTTTAAGTTCAATTTAAAAATATATACTTTAGCGACGAATTAATGTACCTGACATCCGCATCCAAATTCGGGGACGGAGTGAATGAGGAATGCCGCGACGTACCATCTCGCGAAGTTTGTCGGTCCGTGGCAAACGACGATCGGTTCGCTGCCACGAGACATCCGATACTTCTTTGCTGTTGCTGAATTCCACGAGGGCCACCCACTGCAATCTATGCTGAGGGTCCTCGACGAACGGTACGCCAAGCAGTTTCTTCGAGCTCTGCTCCGGTCCGTCCTCTTCCTCGACTCGGAAACCAAACTCGTCGAACCTACAATAATGAATAATGTAAAATTCGACTGCAAAAGTTGGTTCATAGTTTACACTGCAGCAACGTCGTTATTTTTTTTTTTCGAAAGCAAAATTTTCTGAAATAAAAATTTATTTATTTTCAAGGCATTTTTCAAAAATTCCAAAGATACCACTCCATCGTAATTTTTAAATTTTCATTATTTCAATACTTAATGTTTAGATTTCTATTTACCCAAATTTCAATTTTTTAATTCAAATATTCATTAAAGTGATACATTTAAAATCTTTTTTATTATTATATTTGTTTACCCCTTCACTGAATTCTTGTTCAACAAGGACCTAGAATTTGCCAAGACGCAACCTTTAGACGATTTGTATAACAAGTTATTGTGCTTAAAAAAATTTGTAAAAATTCAGACATTGAAGTGCTGTTTTTTTCATAAAAAGTAATTTTATTACGGACATGTATATAATTTTTGTGTTTAAAATAAGGCATTGTTTGCGATTGGCAAAAAGTCCCCGGTACTTGAAGCATTAATTTTTAAATTAATAAATTAAAAAACTTTAAAAGTGAACATTTTTTAACTTTTAAATATTTAATTGTTTTACTTTTCAATTTTTACATTTCTAAAAACAATTAATTGAAGACAAAAAGAATAATAAAATAAGCAAATAACGAAACCTGTATTCCGGTTGCGAATTAGGATCGTCCGGTTGATTGAGCTTGGCGAGAATGTTCTGCGGCCACATGGAAGGAGTTAGCGCAGAAAACGGACCGCCGGGTGCCGGAGATATGTGATCGTCGCAGACGCTCGATCCCTCCACGTCGAACTCATCCTCCGACGCGATCGCTTGCAATTTTTTCTACAAAGTAAAAACGCCAAACATAAAAAAAAACGTAATTTTTTTCTTTATTTTTGAAAAAATGTGGCATAATTTTTAGTTTAAAAAACAAAACAATTTTCTTCTACAATTTTTTATGTATCGTGTAACTAACATTGTGATCCTCCTTGCCAACATAACCTTCGTGGTCGCGAACGTTGAACAGCGATTTGGCGATCTCCATTCTTCCTGCGTTTCACCCGAGAACCGCGGCGAGACGGCGATACTGAATGCTGAATGTTTCGACGCCGTTAATCGCGCGACATTTTTCGGAGACTCCGAAAAAACCTCGTCGACGTTGTAAACATTAAAATAATGACAGCTGGCGTGGAAGTATTGACTAATTCGCGCGGTGAGTGGGGCGGAGAAATGTGCTGTCGCGTGGGTGGTAATTCGGTCGCAGCGACATCTGTCGAGCCGATTGAATTTAACCGCGAAAAATTCAATTAGCAAAATAATTTTTTCGTAGGAGAAGTCTTCGATGAGGATGTTTGGTAATTAAGTTACTATCCTAAAGTTCGAAAGTGTGTTGAGAAAGGTGGGAAATAGACTCGGTCGGTAAATAAAACTGGAATTTATTTCGAGGGGATTCAAGATTTTAGGGCAATCGCAAATTACTGGCGTCTTCATAAAACGGTTCGGCGGACGCTAATAATTTGATTTTCCTTGGTAAATTATTTGTACCCTTTTGATAGGCTGCTGTTTTACCGACGATGACGCGGGACATCACAGGTGTTTTAAAGGGGAGTGAGGAGGGGGGGGAGGGGTCGCTGTCGGTAATGAAATCTGTAATGAACTTCTTTCGAGGGTGCTAATATTTTTGAGGAAAAAGCATATTCGAGAAAAAGCATATTTTTCTAAAAAAAATTAGCACCATTCTGAATGTGTATGAATTTTTCCAGATTTACAAACTCACTTTGAATTTTTTGACTTTATGTGCATTCTTCCCATAACAAAAAAATCTAAATGAATTTTTTAATCTGCAGCATTTCATACGTATTCAGAAAAATTAACGAATTTTTATACCATTTTTATTCCAAGAAAAATGAAGGATTTTTATGCCATCCAGAAGTGTTTGCAATTCCCTCTCATTTCTCTGAAACTTATGCGAAGTGAACACTATTCACAAGGACTACCTGAAGACGATATGAAATACCTCCGACCCGGGCTCGGTCGGTATCAAAAACTGCAATCAACATTTCTCACGGGATACCCGGGATGACCGAGATGTTTCATATCGTCGTAACATAACTCTCGCTCGTGCTCATGGTAACTTAAATAAATGTCATAAGTGATAAATTCAGCGGTTAATTTATGCATTAATATTTTTTTGTGATAATCATGGATGGAAACATGCGAATTCTCATTTTTTAGCATTTTTTTACCTTGTAATAATGCTATTTACTTAATTTAAGTCCAAACAGTGTTACCAATCCGAGGGTATAGATTTTTAATTGAATTAACAATACATGGCGCATCGCGCAAGTTGCGCAAAACGCCATATAAATTGACTGTATTTATTTAACACTATAATAATCTAATAAACTAGCTTACGAAGTAATATATTATCTATCTCCAAATTGAAACAAAGCAACGAGATTATCTAGACAAATATATTAAACATTAACTCAACAAGATATTCCCAACAATTTTCCCACAAGTTCATTTTATATTAATTCGTAAAATGGTATTATTTACATGTGTACGATTCTTTTGGAAAAATATCGCGATTTGCTAGGGAATTCATGACGGGATATAAATACCCTGCAAGCCGGTTATCTATCGATTCGTCACTTTCGCACAACTCGTTTAAACGTAGAAAAACAAATAAATGTGTATCGACCGATGGAAATTCCCTCGGGCCAAAAGAAAATTGCATCCTCATCGTGCCGTTTTTGTGAATTAAAAAAAGAAAAACACGCCCCCCTCGTCGCCCGGAAGACGCGTTATTACCATGAATAAGTGAGAAGCGCACGAGGTGCTCGGCGCGTGTTTCTCGCCGAAGAAAAGAAGCGAGCTCGTCAAGAGCCTGGCAAGCAGGCCGTTCGGGAGTGGCCGCCGGGATTGCGTGACAGTTGAAAAGCCAGAAATCGATAGGCGTCAAGAGACGGGGAGCATGACGACGATGGCGAGTGGGGATCAAAAGTGGCGGGAAAACACGAGCGTCATCGATATGCGTCGTTGGCACTCCGTACGCTAGCGACGCGGCGATCGCTCCGCGAACCACTTCGAACAACGTGGACTGTGCAAGACTGTCTCAAAGTAACGCGATTTTTTTTCTTTCTCCGATAACAAAAAAAAAGTTCCACAAAATTGAAAAGAAAATTCTTATCTCGCGAATAGAACCGAAGCATCGAAAAATGCATATTTTCACGCGCAAAACCTTTCGGAAAATTTAGTGCCGTGTTTTTTTCCATTTCGGAATCAAACCGAGCATTAATCAATCAAATACGTTATAGAATAATTGTAATCGACTAAATAGAATAAGTAGAATAAATAAAATAATTGTAATCGACTAAATAGAATAAGTAGAATAAATAAAATAATTGTAATCGACTAAATTAAATGTTGTTAAACGGAAAAATAATGGCTGTATTGTATATACGTATTAATTATTATGCAATTAAACAAAAAATTAAATTTATTGTATGCATAGATGCAAGAAAATAGAAAAACAGGGTAAAAATTAAATATTTGATTGATCTCAATCTCAGAGTCCAATAAAATATTACAAAATTCTATATAATTCCATACAATTTTATGTAATTCTATATAATTGTATAAAATTCTATAAAATTCTATACGATACGATTTTTTATTATTCTATAAAAAAATCGCGCGAATTTTGATCGAACGACAAGTTCGAGCTTCCCATACATGCGTTATCCGCCGAATATAAGGCATTACAATAATACCACGTTTACTAAAGAAAAAAAACAGCAATACAATAGAACGAATCGAGAAAGATACCACAACTCCGTCGGCAAGGCAGGTGCCCGTCGCCCGGCCTTAAACCCTCTCGCATCGAGCCCCCGCGGCTGCGCGCGCCACGCTGATTGGTCGTCGCGTTCGCTTGGCCGACATCCGGCGTCGGTGGCGCAGTATTGGTCGACTCGGCGACCGAGTCAGCCAAAGTAATGCCTCGATATTTCCCGTGCCCGAGCTGTGTAATATTATTGATAAATATACGTTTCTCGCCGCCCGTCTCGTGTCGCGTCACACCGTCGTAACCAAACTGCGCGTCTGCCTCGTCCGCGAGTTTCTCACCCTCCGACCGCCGTACTTCGCTCTTTCGACGTTTCGCAAAATCGTGGCAAAATAAATTGGCTCCGAAGAAAAAAAAAAAGTGTTTCACGTTCTCATTTCCTGTTCGCCCTCTCTCTCAGTCTATCTATATATATGTCTCTCTAGTGGGATTCGTCGATTGGACTCCCGAAACGTTTGAGAACGTAACGCGGTAACGCGCACCGACGGATAGCGAAAAAAAAAAAACGAGAGATTAAAAAAAAAGTGTTTTTCGCAAAACCCCGAGGTGAAACGCGAAGGTGTGTGCGTGCGCGCGCTGCGGGAGAATTTTTTCGCCGAGGGACACGATGCCCCGATGCGGAAAAAAAAGGAAGAGCCAACGATAATCCGCCTCTAGCCGCCGTTGTCCCCGCAGCCGAATCCAGCGCTCGGGCTCGCTCGGCTCGGTTCGGCTGGCGCGCATGCGCGCGGGCGATTCGCTCGCGAGGAACGGCGGATAGTCGAGCGAGCGCGAGCGACAGATCGGGGCCTCGGCGAGGCCGAGCGAGACGCGGCGAATCGAGCGCCAAGCGAGAGGGGAACACAGCGCGGCCGAGGGAGAAAGTGGAAGCGAGACAGCGGCGCAGTACGCTCCGGGACTGCGACGAGAAAAGAGTCTCTCCCTTTGGGGCCCCGTCCGATGTTACGGACTTGAGAGCGTCGCGGTACGCGGAAAACCGTACGACCGAGCGAAAATATATATACACAGAGAGAGTTACACGTAACCGTTAAATGAAATAAAAAAAAAAAAACAGTGCGGTTGAACACAATCATATTTCGTGAGCTGTAACAAAAGTGCGTGGTTTTAGTGCGTGTGTGTGCGTGTGTGTGTGTGTGTGTGTGCGTGTGTTAGTGAAGGAAAAAAAATCGCGAAACCTCAAGAAATTCTCGTGCTCGAGACACGAGAAGTAAGTCGAGAGAGAGAGAGAGAGAGACCGGCCGTGAGGAAAAATTCCGTTGCTCGGGCCGTACTACACATTCGTCGTGTAATCATCGTCATCGAGAGAGGCTCTCCCTCGAGCCGACGAGAGTGCTTCGGGCGGTCTGCGTTAAACTCTGTTTCGGGCGCGTGTTGTACCGAAGCCTCCCGAACCAGAGAAAACACATAAGCGGGGCCTTTCTTGGGTGTGACGGATTGTAACTCCCGTGAGTTTTATGATATATACATCTATATACATAACACACACAGGGATATATATACATAATAATAATAATCGTCGGTCGGTCGATGTGTGAAAGAGAGGGCGAGCACGGATTCACGGATTATTAGCTTTCAACCTCGCAGGCGGAATAGGTAAGAAACTTACATTTTTTTTTTTTTTTGCAAAATTTTTTTTTTTTTTCGGCGTCATTTTTGCCCGACTCCCGGGTTTTTTTTTTTTCTCTTCGGGTGATCGGCGGCCGGGTTGCGCGCGGCGTCGCCCGTCGTCGTTGCTCGTCGATTATTCGCGAATCGTGCTAGGGGACCGACTAAGCGTGACGCGGCCGCGAGTCTCCGCTAAGGTGGTCGCCCGTCTCGGTCGCTCTCCCGTGCTTGTCTATGCTTCCCCCTCCCCCCTCCGCCCCGCCGCGCCGCGACTACCTCAACGCCCCCGCGAGCTCGCGGGAACGAGCGACGAGAGGAAAAGAGCGCGAGAAAAGGCCTCGGCAAGGGGGGCGAAGAGCGCGCGGGTGCGACGGAGAGAAAAGGCTCTTTCGCACGAAGGGAACGGGAAAGAGAAAGAGAAAGGAGAATCGCGATAAGGGGCGTCGAAGAGGGAAGGAGGATTACGCGCGTCCCGAAAAGGACCCACGGAACACGTTCAAACTCGGGCCCCGCGAAAGACCACGGGGTTTTTTTTTTTGCCGACGCCATTTGTACTCGGGGCATCGTGCCCCGGCACATGTTCTATATCGTGGTTCGTGTCAAGACTTATGCATTGCTGGGACTCGAAATTCGTACATTTTTTTAGGGCGGAGGGCGCGGGTTTCGGAAATTTAGAGCGGGGTAAAAAATTTACGTGTATTTGTATGTGTATATATATATATTTTTTTTTTGTTGAGATCTTTTGAAGCGAAAAAGTGAAGATAGAAAACGGGTTGAGGCTTTCTTTTGGAAGCAAGTTTCGACTGGTTTTTCTAACGTACAGTGGGTCTTCTTGCACGGTGCGCGCAAGGAAATTCGAAACTTTGGTTGATTCCTTTTTTTTAGTAGATTAACGTTTTGTAATGATAATTTGTTTATTTGATCCTTTTTTGTTTTGTTAAATCTACAGCACTTTAATTGGTATAATAATAGTGATTGTAATTATTATAATAATAAACGGTTGGAAACTTAGAAGCGAAAAGTATAGTGGGGATTTGAATGAAAACGGTTTTTTCAAGAATTAGTTCGATACTTTTGAAGCGAATAATACATTTTTTTAAGTATGTGCGCGACGAAGTGTAAAATACTTTTGGATTTGGTTTTTTTTTTTTTTTTATATAGGTCTGGATAATAATTCGGGAAATTTCTTGTTTGGAGATTAATAGCGCAGAGATTTCGATGCGAAAACTACACTGTGTTGAATGCAACGAAGAATTAATTTTTCAAGCGGTTTTAGGGACTTAAAACACAAACGAAAAAATTAATGTGTATTTGATGCCGAATACATCATCACAGCAATATTGGCAACCACGTTTGTCATTTTCCCCTATGGATAAGGTTCATGGTAGCCGGGCGAAAAATCGAGAGAATTATTTTTCAGATATTTCTAGAATTATCAAATTTTGTACAATTATTGTACGATATCTGAAAGAAATTTAGTGAAAAGTTATAACAGTTAAAAAAATGTATTGAGTGCACAGAGAAAAAGTTTTTAACGGTTAACAAAACTTTCTTGTCCACGAAGCCCAACATTATGCATACTTCACAATTTTACAATTCCTTTTTGTCGTAGAGTCGACTAATAAGAATTTAAAATTAAGACAGAAAATGATTGCAAAATTAACGTGTAAACAAAAATAATAAAATTAACTGGTAAATAAAATCGATAAAATTAGGAGGTAAACTATTGTGGATATTTGCGGATGGGAAATTGTTTACTAAATTGACAAACCTTTTTTACCGTGTAGTGAATAACACACTGCAATTTTAAAAATACCTGTTTTGAATGGGCTATTTTCAAAGACCCGTAAGGAGAGTCACTCTTACCCCTTTTGAAATTAAAATCTATTAAAATTAATTATTTACCTCAAAAAAAATTGTTTTCTTGAATTAAAGAAAAAATGTTATCTATTAAAAAAGATGTATATTTTTGTCAATCCAGTGTTCACAAGCTATGCAATAATGCGGTTAAAATACATTATTGTGATTCGTGGTTCGAAACTACTCATTGCATTTGCGATTTTCCTTTACGATCTTTTGATAGTCCGAAAAGTTAACGAGTTCGTCAGCAATTTGTTCAAACGAATTTCATCACCGCCAGGGTGGATCGCCCTTTGTATTCCCAATGTTTTGTAAATTTTAACGAAAAAGTGAAAGTTACTTTACCGTCGTTTTCATGTCATAAAATTTACTAGTTTAAAAAGATTGTCGAATTACAATTTACATTTGTAACATTTATAAAAAAGTTACCAAGTTACTAACTATGAAAACTAAGTAACTTATGAAGGAAAAAGAAATATGAACTTAAAACAAATGATCGAATTACGAACCTAGAAAAATTTATCAAATTGCCAGTTACAAAAGAAATTACCAAATTACGATTGTAGAAAAAATCGACGTAAATAAAAAATGACCGAATTACGAACTTAAAAAAAAATTACCAAATTACGACCTCAAACGCAAACTAATGAACTCGGATGTATGAAAACTCTTCCCATCGAAACCTTGTTGTTTGGAAAACAGGAGGTAGTCAATTTTTTCAGACGACAAGGTCACCTAAGACTACAGATGTACGTCTGTTATTGGGAAGGAAATTGCCTTGATTTTGAGAAGATGAAAGTCCTCTCGAATTTGTAACTACACTACGAAACAAAATGGACCCTGAACAAATTGCCATGGAAAAATACAAAACATGAGTAAATTAACTGAAGTTAATCGCAGTTAACCCAGTCGAATTAACTTTTATATAGGGTTCTTAAAAAATCGAAGTACGAAACACGTAGGGGTGAGCGGGGCAAAACGGGGTTTTTGGGCAAAACGGGGTTTTTGGGCAAAACGTCATTTCCAATAATTTTTGGATGCCCAAATTCGCCCTATCGGATACATCAGGCTTTTCTGCCCAGTTTTGCCACCTTGGCCGATCCAAAAATGATTGGAAAATTTACTTTTGCCCAAAAACCCCGTTTTGCCCCGTTGCCTAATTTTGCCCCGCTTTCCCCTATAGTGCGTTTTTGACTTCCTGATGGAAATATTGGTTTTCCTCAAATCTGAACAAACACGTAATCAGCTTCTCAGAACTATGGCCTTAAGGGGTTTCTAAAGATCGGCCCAAACTCAACAAAAATTCGAAGCCGTGTTTCGCGAGGTAGGTTCGAGGGAATCGATTTCGTAGAGGGGAGACCTGTGTGCCTGTACATTATACAAGAGCCTCCACCCCTCGATATCGATCGGCTCGAAAATACCCCGACAATGAGAAATTTGCACATTGTTTCCGCATTATTTTTAAGTGCCGACTGTCCAGAAGGTAAATGACTGGAGTTATGCATTTGACGCCGATCACGTGACTTCGTGACGAACTTTGTCGCACAGTTTCTTTGCATTATGTTTTGTGTCTTATTAACAAAGCTTCTTGTAAGAGAAAGCGCGTTTTGAGATACTTTATGTGAAAACATCTGTGCCAAGACTTCTAAGTGAAAAGTGTCCTCAAGAATAGTTACGGTTCCTTAGGGAGACAAATCAGGTCCTGCGAAGAGGCCTTTTAGTAGGACAAAACAATCAGCACCCAAGCCTTCAATGGGACTTAGAACAATGACATGGTGGCCGCAGTCAGGAAAAACCGGGAAAAGTCAGTGAAAAAAAAAAACTTGGTCAGAGAAAAAGTAAAATGTCGCCGAACCTTCTATAAACAAATAACAAGTACTTAAAAAGGAGGGTGAAAATTAAAAAATTAGGAACATTTTGAAGAAAAAAAATATATATAATTAAACATTAATACAATAATTAGGCATTTTCATTTACATAATTAATTTTAAAAAAATATAAGTCGTTTGAAGTTTGGTCAGGGAACATTTTTAATTGGTCCGTGAAAAGTCAGGGGAAAGTCAGGGAATTCTTTTTCGGGGAAAAAACGGCCACCATGAATGAGGTCCTGATTGACAGGACTTAGAAAAATCGGGGCGCAAGAGCAACCCTTTAGTGGGACTTAAAATAATGAGGTCCTGGGAAGAGACCTATAGTGGGACTCAGAATATGCAGGGTCTGTGAGGATGCCCATTAGGAACTTCAAATAGTCAGGGGCTGTAGGGAGGTCCTTAGGGGAATTGAAATAATCGGACCCTGGGAGGGGGTCTTACAGGACAACAAATAATCAGGGTTGGTTGTCTGCCTTTTACGTGACAGACTAAACAGGACCTGGGAGGATGGGTCGTAGTAAGAATTAGAATAGATAGATAACATTTATTGTACAGGAGGACCAGTGGTCCTCCAGGCACACACACACTGACAAAAAAAAATCGATTGAGTCAACAAAATCAGCGCTTACGGGTGTCGAAACAAATTTTTGGTTGATAGAACGAAATACTTGCTGTATTAAGTAAAGAAAAATTTTAATCGCCGGCCTGTTAGTTCGATCAACGTGGTATTTCTTTCGATCAACCAAACATTTGTTTCGCCACCCGTAAGCGCACATTTTGTTGACTCAAATTTTTTTTTTTCTCTGTGCAAAGAATACAATAATTAAATATGAATAATTAACCGAATATAAAAAAAACAACCGAAAAAACCGACAGTAAAACAAAAACTCATGAGACTGAAAAATATAAGACAAAATAAGAAAAAAGTAAAGAAACTTAAAGACAATAAGGATAACTTAACTTAAGAGGATGTGAAACAGGTTCTCAGCTTATCTCTCTCCCTCCGCCGAGAGCGCCACTGATGCTATCTCTCTCGCACTCCATAGTGTTTCACATCACCTTAAGAATGATAAGGGTCTAAGAGAGACTGTAGACTTGTCGGTAAAAAGCAAAGCATTAGCGGATGTACAATTTAATACCGCGTCCGATGATGCTTCCGTTTTATCCGAAAAGTCAACCGGATTTAAATGGCATCGATTCGAAAAATTCATCTATCTCTCTCGCACTCATATGTCACGTGGTACATCTTTCACATGGCCTTAATGGGACTTGGAATGAACTGGGCCTCCCAGGCTCTGCTTATTCTAATCGGGGTACACAATAATCGGGGTCTGGGGCGAGAAGATCGTACGGAAACTTAGAATATTCAGGTTTTAGGTGAGGGGGGAGGGGCGACGCCTTTCATTAGACTTAGAATAAAAAGGACCTAATAGGGTGGTTCGTAGTAAGACTTGGAATAATAGGGGGCTAAGAGAAAGGCCTTTAAGGGGAATTGGAATGGACTGGGCGGGGGAGCGGTTATCTAGGGAGGCTTTGAATAATCAGGGCCTGGTAGGTGGCCTTTCATACGTGGTGGCCGCGGTCAGGGAAAACCGGGAAAAGTCAGGGAAACAAAAACTTGGTCAGGGAATCAGGGAAAAGTCAGGGAATTTCAAAACTGGCCAGGGAAAAAGTAAATTGTCGCCAAACTTTCTATAAATAATTTTTTATTTAATCTATTTGACGAATTTCTCCTTACTCTTATCGATTTAGATTAAGCCCAATACAGAGCTCAGCATACGAAATCTTTAAATATCTGAATAAAAATAGTAAACATAAAATATAAAATAACATTTG
>JAPYZC010001498.1:0-22117 GCA_030522665.1 Ichneumoninae sp. A BG-2022a | reverse complement strand
ATTTTTAAGTAATCATTGATTTTTTATTTTGTTTTATAGAACAAAAATCAACGATTACTTAAAAATCTGAAAAAATTCATACGTATTCAGAAAAATAAACGAATCGTTTTCATTAAAAAAAAAGTTGTGTAGCCGGGTAATTTGTTAACCAATAATCTTCTCAGTACCTTTAGTATACATGATTTTTTTTCAGATTTTTACGCCATCAAGAAGTACTAGCAATTTTCTCTTACTGTTGTCGAACTTACGCGAAGTCAGCGCGCAGCGAGACTCCCTCCTTAAATCCCAATTCTAGTATTTCGATACCAACATGCAATGCACGCGTGCTGGCCGATGACTTCTGAATCGAAGATCACACACCGCACCCGCAGAAGGTCCGTCTTCCTTTCATTCCTGGACACCGCACGTTCGAGGGAAGTGTGACGATTTACGGAAGCTTTTTCAATTTCGCAGCGGACCTGAGATGCTGTAAATTCTCCCAAGACGAATGCTGCAGCTTAAAGAAGCACGCTCTCTTCTGCTCGTCCTTTTTTCGGCGCAACAGCGGCACGAGTCAAAGGGAACGAAGCTCACTGGCCATAGGTAAATGTCAAGGTCACTGAGAGGCCAGCACGTAGAGCTTTCGTCGGGGACCATTAACCATGTCACCGTCCTCGACACCACCACCCCTTCGTCACGTCGATCTTTCGCGCCCATCATCCCTTTCCGCTCTCATCTGGCAGATTTTTCACACCGCTTTCGCCGAATCCGCGGAAAAATTCTCTCCATCGTTATCAAATGTCTGTGTGTGCGGTTTTTTTTTATCATGATAAAAACGTAGCGGATTTTTAGTCCAAAGAATCTAAAGAACGATCCAGGATTTCAAAACTCCACCGCAAGCACGAAGTGCGTTCATTCGTCAACTTGCTTTAATAACAAGTTTTAGCGACCCTAAAGTTCATGTTTTATAGTGTGCGTCTAAAACTTTTTTCATCGCTCTTTCGCCTTTGCAGGGTCCCTAAAGACATCGAAGTCACTTTTTTCTTGTTCTCCATGGTGACGAGAAAATCATACTACGGGGTCAACAACAAGAGAAGAGACTAAATCTCCATTCATCAGCACATAGGTATAAACGACTTGTTCGATTAAAAGTAATTTCACCTTAAATCAAACTTACTGGTCTTACGCTGTGAATCAGACGATATTGTTAGGCCTGTTGACGAAGAAATAGATCGACATCATTCGATTCTAAAGAATGTTCCCTACATGCGCAGCTGCCCCCAAATTGACGTAACCCGTTCGGCCATACAGTGAAATTATGTAGGGGAAAGCGGGGCAAATTGGGGCAACGGGGCAAAGCTAAATTTTTCAATAATTTTTTGGATCGGACAAGTTGGCAAAACTGGGCAGAAAAGCCTGATGTATCCGATAGGGTGAATTCGTGCATCCAAAAATTATTGGAAAATGATGTTTTGCCCAAAAACCTCGTTTTGCCCCGTTGCCCCATTTTGCCCTGCTCTACCCTACATAGATACATTCCACATCATATCATGATCAGGATATAATTTCCATGTCACCCGCGTTCGCCAAGCTGGCATTCCATCCATTCCCTAGTCTCCCTCTCCTCCGGGGAGAAAGGCCCGGAAAACACCGGAGCGAGATCCTGTTTCAGACAATGCGAGCGCAGAAGTATAAAGGAAGGGCCGGGCCGAGGCTACCGGGGAATGGAAACGTGTTGGGTTTTTCAGCGAGGAAAGAGGAGATCCTCTGGAGTACATAATTGTAAAGTAGAGTGTTCCCGAAACGTGGTACAGCTATAGGGCGGGCGACACGTGGCATTGCCGCGAACGGAAAGATAAAGCTCTGTGGTCCGTCGGGAGCGAAGGTGTGTTATCGACCGGCCCCGAAACCTTCCCGCCACCGTGCAACCCGTCCCGTCCCTCTTCCTCTGTACCTCCAGCCCGACGATGATGACGACGTAACGAGCGACCGCACCAGGCCCGCTTCTTCAACATTCGCTTCTGCCCCCGGCGTTCCCGCTGCGCTGCACCCTGCGCGTGTTCCGGGCGGCGGAGCTTTTAAGCGGATACCGGAAACGAGGCTTCGGTCGGACATGCCTATCCAACCGTTACACGCTCAAAGACTCTTCGACGCTTCACCGAAGCGGCTTGCGTCTACATTCTGTATGCTCTTCGCATTAATCTCAGACCGCCTGTTAGGCGGAATTCGTGAATTTCCGTAACGGATGTTCCGTAAACAAGACGGGGTTGGCTGACGGGAAGGGACGCGCCGCCCAAGATGGATGAAGGAACAGGGATTTGTTTGTCTGGAACTCGAGCATCCAATATAGATGGTGTATATAGAGATCGAGGATACTTTACTGCCATCCGTTACTTTTTGTCTCTGGGTGGGGTATTTGATTTTTTTGTTGTCTTGTATTTAAGATGTAGATTGATCAATTCTGTGCCATCATCCTGTTGCTTTCTCCACTCGACCGCCGATAGACACAGCGAGGACGTCGTGTCTATTTACCAAGTAATTACGGGGGAGAGTCCTTAGTGGTGCCCGGATATTGGCCAATTGCCTGTTCCCTCGATCGAGAAACGCTCTATCGCACTCTCGAAGAACCGGAAACGACGGTTAATCGATCACCGTCCGTACTGCTTTTATATAAGCGTTTCGACTTTTATCTCTTATGCTATGTGTAACACACCGTATATAGGGCAGATGGGGCGAAACGGGCTGCAGGGCAAAACGGGAACCTCGAAGAAAAATAAAAACTGGGGTCAAGTGGATACCAAAATCAATTATAATGTTTTCTTAATGGATTTTTATTATATACACTGAGAAAAACATTTGTTGGGTTAACAAAAAGTCATGGTCACAAACGTGCAAAGCTGTTATTTGTTCGGTACAAAAAAAGGATTGTTTTTTTAAACGATTATTTGCTTCAATTTGTTCAAAAATGTTCGATTGAAAGAGACGTTTCTGTTGAACCAACCAAATACATCTTTGGAAAACTATGGAAATCCTCCGGCATTTGCGTGAAGTGCAGAAACATCAAAGTTTAAGAAGAAAGCGCCTCCCGCTCAACGGTCGACGCGCCGGCTATCGCACGGGTAAACGGTCACCCATCCACGTACTGACCGCGTACGAATCTGCTTGACTTGGGATACCACCGGCGCCAACCGCGCATCTACCGCTGTCCGTTCAACCTGGATCATTATGATTTGATTGAGTACAACGTACACTGAAAAAAAAAATTTGCTTGCGAGCCGCCGAAAAAAAATGACATGTTATCGTTTCAATCCGGTATGAAATTGTACGAATTCAGAGTAGAATTGAAACAACGTTTTTACTTCATTGGCAGCCCGCAAGCAAATTTTACTTAATTCAATGATTTTTTTTTTCTGTGTATAAGTACAAGTATACGTGTGACTGAGAAGCAAATCAATTGGTCCATATTTACACGTTCTCCCCAGTGCATTCATGTGTTTCCCCAGTTAGCCATTGAAAGTTGAAGCTCAGTCGAATTTTCGTGACGAGAGTTCATCGGGGGATAGATAACGTCTCAACAATAAGTTTCCAGCACTGCGCTAAATTCCCAAACTTCGAGTCTTGGGTTCGAGTTTACTGCAAGTTTACTGTTGCGGAGT
This sequence comes from Ichneumoninae sp. A BG-2022a, assembly GCA_030522665.1. Lineage (NCBI taxonomy): Eukaryota > Metazoa > Arthropoda > Insecta > Hymenoptera > Ichneumonidae > Ichneumoninae sp. A BG-2022a. The sequence goes on along the minus strand of JAPYZC010001498.1, from coordinate 18,482 downwards.
TTCGGCGTTGCACTAATCGTCTGCGGAGGTTGTAACTTAGAATAAGTCAGGGAGAAGTGATATCGCAGTTGGTCGTCGTCGTCGCTGCCGCGATGTTGATGCACCGGACGATCGAGAGAAATATATTTGCATAATGGACCACCGGGGAGTGGATTCTCGTGTAACACGGTCCCTAGGATGCTCTCGAGCTCCTCTTTCGGCTCCACGGACTGTATGGAAATTTCGCTCACCACGGTAGAGTGTATGATGTGCAGCCCTACAGCAAATGCTAAAGAGTAGCCCTATCCAATAAATAACCGGCATGTCGACTGCAAATTATTTTTCAAAAAATTCAATCTGGTCCATTGAAAAATATCAACCGGCCCGAACGCATTTGCTTACAATAATGTTTTCGAATAATGATAACGAAGAAAAAAATATGTGGCAAAATTTATTAGACTTGGGAGATATAAATGAAAATTAAAAATTCTTTTTTGTTTTCTTTATTTGTCAAAATATTTTTGCATGCTCATGAATTCACTAATATCCTGCCGAAGATACCATTAAATATATTTTATTTAATCATACAGATATCGCATCCCTACAGCAAACGCTAAAGAGTACTTCCAGCCCTACCAAATAAATAAACGTCGTTTCGACTGCAAATTAATTCCCAAAAAATTAAACCACATCCATTAGAAAATATTAACTAACTCGAACACATTTGTTCGCAACAATGTTTTTGTTTTTTATTACAATATTACATCCCGTTGATACAATGAAGAAAAAAAATGTGTTAAAATTTATTAGTCTGGGAAGATATAAATGAAAATGATCAAGTATTTTTACTTTTGGAAAATATTTTTCCATGCTCGAGAATTCACTGATATCTTGCCGAACATAACATTCGATATATATCAATTCGTCATAGGCATATACGAAGGTGATTTTAGCCTCGGCTGACCGCACAACATTGTTCATCACCGTTGAATAATGTTGGCAATTTATTATTAAACCATCGAGATCCCGTGCGAAATGTGCGCGACAGGCAGAGATCGGAGAAGCCTCAGCTGCAGGACGAAATTGGCGCGTATCTCGTCCGCTATACGTGGGCGCTCTCGTGTTCTTACCGCGTGCTCGGTTGTATTAATAATATTCGTGAAATTGCGCAAATGACTCGTACCGAACCTAAATCCGTCCACGGTTCATCGTTATAATTGCACCAGAATGATAATTATAGGCAACGGTGTAACGGCGAGAGGAAGCGTTCACAAATAATTCTAACGGCACAATCGTTGTTACGACCGATTTAGAGTTACACAAATTTTGTTGACCGGTTTTGTATGATGTACGAGACACGTACTAACCTCGAGTGCAAAGTGCGTCACTGGCAATTCGATCTCGTTTCATCGTTCCGAAGAAACGTGCTGCGACGGACATTTGACGCTATTGAATTTCAACGGTTTCTATTTCTATCGTACTATCGTCGCGACGATGCCGATCGAATTCTGAAAGCCGCTGCGAGACATTGCCAATGTTTAATGAAAAAGAGATTTTATGAATTCAAACAATCGATTCTCCTTGACTAACTGAATAAACAATGCAAAAAAAAAAAACAGATATACATTTTGCTACCACTGCGAGCGATGCGAAATTGACATAACCTGGAAGTTAGCAACGTTGCTCCAATGATATCATTAACAGATGTCACTTTTCTCATTGTTTATTTTCCGACGAAATGATAAACAAACTTATTATATTATATTATATTATTATTATTATTATATATGTATATAATCATAATTATTATAAATATATTCATATTATATTAATATATGACTTTCTGCGAAACATGACAGCTGTCAATAATTTCGTTGGAGCAATGTTGCTAACTTCCATGCCTTAAATTGACAAACATTATCGTAATATTCTTTACCAAACGACTGAAGATATAATTTAATTTTTTGAGTTTCGAAAAGAAAGAAAAATAGCGCAATACTGTTATGGCCTTCTTCCGATTTACTTTTCCGTTCTAACACTCTTCTCACATTGTTTGGGGGATAACAAACCGTGTAAGAAACGCGCGGCAGATACATTGGCAAATGATTAATCAATCACGACGATGAACTACCCGCTGGGTCGGGCAGAATGGTGTGGAGTCTCACTTACCGGCGGCAAGTAGATTCTGCGCGAAGTGGTCAGACGGGGAGACTCGAGGTTTGCAGCCCGCGCCCTTACCGACTGCGAATAAACCATTGAATCTGTATAAAGTAATTGAATGGATGATGTATATAATGCTTGTTCAATTAATAATACAGATTGAAAATTAATTGACCGTTCAATTTTATGGATTTTTCACCGACCTTTCTGTCTTATTTCCATTCGAGGAAAATGCAGAAATGGAATATCCCACTGACGGTAACTCGCGGGTCGACAAAAATCTCTTAGTTGCGGCAATCGACCGTCGAAGCGCATCGCTTTTCATTCTTTCCCGGAGATTCTCCGTACATCAGAATATAGAGCTGTATACAGCTCTTCATCTATTCACCTGTTCATCTCTTCGGCTCTTCATCTCTTCAGCTCTTCATCTCTTCATCTCTTCATCTCTTCATCTCTTCATCTCTTCAGCTCTTAATCTCTTTAGCTCTTCATCTCTTCAGCTCTTCAGCTCTTCAGCTCTTCAGCTCTTCGGCTCTTCATCGCTTCATCTCTTCATCGCTTCATCTCTTCATCGCTTCATCTCTTCATCGCTTCATCTCCTCGGCTCTTCCGCGCTTCAGCTCTTCATCGCTTCATCTCGTCGGCTCTTAATCTCTTCGGCTCTTCATCTCGTTGTGATCATATGGAACAGTTAACGACGCTCCAACTCGAAAAATTTAATTTTTTCTATCAATCGAAGATTGGACGCAAATTTTTTTGTGACTATAAGCTCTAGCTCCAAACAAGATTTTTTTGTTCCAAACAGATGGTATTCTCGAGACTGCGCAGTAGAAAAAGAGGAACGGTCCTTTTTTTTGTATATTCGATGAGCCGGGACATGATTGCTCGCATATTCCGTCGCGGCGTGAAGTGGCGCGAAGCGGAACGTGAATACTGCCTCTCCGTTTCTCTATCACTAGCGAGCATGCACGAAGGTCGCAAGTCCCAGCGTACGTTAACTCGAGCCGTCTGAGTTCTCGAGTCGTGGGAGCTCCGAGCCGAGTCAGAGAAGAGCAGCTCCACCATTAATTATTTTGCATATTTGAACGCCAGCCAATTCGAATTCTGAATTCGGGTCGGTGCTTAGTCGACGACCTCGACTCCTCTGGAGGGCGCGTGAGCTTTGAAAATAAAATCCACGAGAACGTAATGAATACCTTCTGTTTCGGGAAATACCACAGCTTTTTTGTTACCCCGGTACGTTCGTCTTTCATTTACCAACTATTTTCCTTAACCCTGCATTACTTACTGCATTTCACTTATTGTCTCGAACGCTCAATGAGAGGCCAAATGAACGATCGATCTTAAACATCTTTTGTTCATACGAAGCGCTGTGTAAATTTTCTTTTTTATACAATACAGTTTTTATGCATTTATAATAGCTGAAACACACACTTGCACGTACCTCCTCACCCCGAGCTCGACCCAGGCCTTTCACGTCATACTTAATCATTTTTACATCCGATCTCGTACAGCGGGGAAAATTTTCAATAGATTTTTATTTTTTCACTTCTTTTTTTATTCGAGTTTTTTCACAATTTTCGCGGTACGTGTTCCATCAAGGCTTTCAACCCATTTTCACAATGGCCGAAACTATTGTGTTCGCCGAAGCCGTCGTACGATTCTATGATTGCATTTTATTTTTTGATTTTGCGCGGCCCGAGCAGTCCCGAATGGATTTCGTTTTGTGTATAGCCCCTCGTTAGGTTTCCCGACGTCAGTGCAGTGCACGCGTATCGTAACTGCGTATATCCATCGGTAATGCAATTTCATCCTCAGTCGATTTATCGCACACGCGATGATGAATAAAAAAGATGATATTTCAAGCGCACAGTTGCTCACACTTGACTTTAACGTAAATAATGTTTACCACCTCGCGCTTATATCGCGGACTTGTGATTCATATTGACGGAGGCGGGGGTTGCAACACGTTGCGTCGTTAACATTCGCCGTGCCAAAAAGCTACGCAACATTGTCGGGGCAAAAAAATTGACATTCAAAGCCAAACGAATTCCCGGAGAATTTGTGTGTTGCTTGTCCGTGTCGCGGATTTTTTTTTTTCATAGAACACAACTTTGGACTTCGGACAGAATTGGTACGCAACCTCGGCTTCCCGCCGTATCGAAATTATATTATTTTTAGTGAACATTATTACCGATCGCGAGAAGGCGAGTGACAGGTGCGCCAAATCCCGCGGGAGATCTTTGTCGCGATATTGCGGTAGGACTCGGTCGCATCCGTTGCCTTGAATTATTGCATACGCAGATACGAGATTCGCCACAGCGTGATGTCTCTTGCACTTTTGCCAAACGGAACGTCTCACGCATCTGAATTCGTGCTGATGCATCCAGTGCGACCGAGCCTCGGAGAAAAACAAAACACGAACGGGCAAAGGACGTACAATCGGTTTTATTCACTGCGAATTCGGGTACACATTTTTATCGAAATTTTTTCTCCTCTGTGCCGCAAAATTCTGGCAACCAAATAGTATCGAATACGTTTGTAAACAACAAAAAAAACATCTATAATTATCCTGACTATGAACGTACATCATACGTGGACGAGACGAATAAGTTAGTTGGAAATAGATTAACGAATATAAATTTTTAGTTATCGCGTCGCCGCTTCAGAGAAATAAATCCTGCTGGCGTATAAATCTTTCTCCCTAGTTTAAAATTATCTGCCAGTCGTCCGGGTAGAAATATGACAGATTAATCCGATTCGATCGAAGTATGTCTGTAACTCTTGTAGGGCAGATATCCATTCGCGGATTGTTCTGCTTCTGGCGGGTGGAGGCTTGCATCATTTTCGCTTGTCGTTGATAATCGAATTCATGAAGTCCCGTCAAACAACCCGCCGAGGTTTGGGCGACTCAACCTAATCCCAGGAACTGCATTGGACCAGATATATAGGAGAGCGGGGTAAAACGGAACCTTTCCTACGTTCGAGATGAGCCTTTTTTATGCGTTGGAAAAATTGCGACCGCATAGCTAGTTATCGATAGTTTTGGGACGATTGATTATTTTCTTGTTTAATGACAGGTTCGAATGGGATGTTGGAACGGAGACCTTGTTCAACGGATGCAGCGACTCCCGCGGCTCGTAGCCTTTTCAGGTGGCTCCGACCCGACAAAAAATGTCTCTTATTCTCATTCCGTAAATCGTCGGCGTCGCGCCGGTCGTAGACGCGATTCTCGCATACATTTACGCACGTGGGAAAAGCAACTGTGTTGAAAATAATCCGAGTCGCTCTATAAATACAATGCGACATTCAGTGCTGTGTGGAGCGTCGCGATGGTCAGATGCTTATCTACTCATTCGTTCTCTAAACATCCGAGCGTGTGCGCAGTGACTGGCGGTGGTTTTTATAAGTAAGAAAAAAAAATAGCCGAAAACAAAAGTTAAACAACCTCGTAGGTTCGGGCCTTTCCGATCCGCGTCTCCGTTCGAGTAATTTCAAGTTCTACATCGATTCGCGCGGGAGTCGACGAGAGACGCGAACTCGATGACTTTAAGTACAACACGAATGGCTACATGTAGTGATTGTTCTTATAATGAAAAAATAAATAAATACTAAAAAATAATTTCAATCGCACATTATAAATCGTGAGAGCGGACTTCATGTGACAAAAATGCGATAGCTGTAATTGGTTTCGATTTAAAAAGATACGTTACATTGGTGCTTTTAACACGATGATCGGATTCACGTCGTGAGCTCGCGTCGTCTCCTCCGTTTTGCAGAAATGAACAAGAGTCAATTTACATAGTAAAAAAATTTTTTTTTAATCGTTTGAATTATTAAAGAATTGTGGTAAAAAGTTCGAATGTTTAAGTTACCGAGAGCAAAAAGACACTTTCATGGGATTCTGAGGACCGTAATTTTGGCATAAGTTCCGCGGCTGGCCCGTTGGTAGTAGAAGAAGAAAAAACTATCAATCGCGAGATTTAGTTGACACGTAAATTATTCGAAAATATAAAAATCTACTTCCCTCGGTAAAAATCGGCTCTAACGATGGAGCGGCTGAGTCTCGCGGAAGTGACGAGAAGGAAAGAAAACAGACGTCGACGAGGCTGGACGGTGGTGGTCGGTCACGAAATTCGGTAAGTTTATTCGAGGATGACATTTATCAAACGGTTAATCTTTTCGATGAAGGTGGACAGTGTATCAAGCCGTTCTTCGTGGGATAATTTTGTTACACGCGAGCGCCGATCTCAGTTGGCGCGAGTTGCTTTCGAATATTTTGACGGCGATGACGGTAAAGCAGAGACCCCGCCTTACCGACTACGACGGACTTGCGCGACGGCAAGTGTCGCCATCGACTGCGAAAGCTCGCAAACTCCGGTGAATCCACCCTGAGCTTTTCTGACAGAGAGTGCTTTTACCATAAGTCGTTGACATCTTATCTTACTTCGCGGTTTCGGTTTTCAGAACTATCTTATCAATCGTCAACCTCGGTTGGCCAATAAAATATTTATTGAAGCTCTCAAGGAAAAGCGAAAGACTACAATATATCGGAAGAAGGGTTTAAGAATAGTTCAAAATTTAAAGAGGAATTCAGCTAAATGACCAAAACACCGAAAAGAGTTTGATTACAACAACAAAAATGACCATTTGTTTTTTTTACCTAAAAGTTTATATTTATTTTATTGTTTTTTTTTGTCCATACAATTTTTATCGCACGTGAGAGGGCGATGTAAAAAAAACCGCCGGGAATGGTATACTTCGCGTATCGTGCAGCGAGTAAGCCATTACTACTGATAGAGCAGCTCGAGCCCGTCCGCACTCTCCCGATTGGATTAATCGCAGCGAAACGCTACGGTGTTGCATGGCAGCATCCGTTATCGGCAGGCGTGCAGCTTCCGTGTAACAGCCCAGTCGACGATCCAAGGGTTAAGGGAGAAAATCCACTTTAGCCCACTGCACCCGAGCCGCAGATCGATCTCGTCCTCGAATGCAAATCCGTTGGCGCGGACGCGGTGGATTTACGATGAAAACCACGCTCTTCCAGTGTGGCGTGCACGCGTGTGATCCAATCATGCACGCGGATACGCTGTCCGCTCGGCGGCGGATGCGATATGGCACACGATCATTCAGAAATACTCCGAGCTAATTAATCCGGGAAATGAATTGCGCTACTGTAACAGTCCGGCCGTTCAACTGGCGATCTTCGTGTCAGCGCTGACTCTCGCATATCGAAAGACGCTCTCGATCGAAAAGTCGTTTTAATGACAATAAGTTGACCATCCGATGATCCGAGTCAAGTAGGGGAGAGCGGGGCAAAATGGGACAGTGGGGCAAAACGGGACAGTGAGGGCAAAACTCAATTTTCCAATAATTTATGGACGCCCAATTTTCTCAACGATACGTCCGGTTTTTCAACGCCTTTTTGCCCCACGCACCACCATTGCCACCATCCAAAAGTTAATGGAAAATTGCGATTTGTCTCATTATCCCGTTTTGCCCCGCCGTACCATTTTGCCCCGCTCTCCCCTATTACGTCAAAGAGGGTGTGCATTTGATTTGGTTTGCCGAAATTGTCTAATGCTGTTAGCGTGACAATCTTGCGTATACCTTTCATTTAGAGCGCGTAATTGTGTTGACACGATTAAGCATTTCCGTGATAAGCAGCACTGAATGCGCGCCTACCGTTTTTGCGTATTTACGATCTCTGCGGTACTCTATTACGAAATATAATCTAACGGAACAAGCTTTCATACCCCAGTAACGAACGTCCATTTAACGCTCGTGATTATACCCGGCTAGAGGGCGAAGGATTTTCATATTATTTGGGATTTTCGATAACGGTAATGTTTACCCCTCAACTCCGCGGAAACATTATTCCCGAACGAAACTAAACCGTCGACGTTAATAAATACCCTTCCGGTATTTATTAACGCTCGACAAACAACAATAATCTTTTCCATTCCAATTAATTTGTACGAAAATTCGAAATCAATGCACTATAAACTGTCAAAGAATTTATTACCATACATGTATGTATATGCATATATATGAAAAAATGAACAATTAATTTTAAGAGATTATAATCCCTCGATTTTACGATTAGTTAAATTATAATTAATGGATTTAACGATTTTGAGCAAATACATTGTGGGCAAATGAGTTGATGACGAAAAAATATATTTTTCCCGTCGATGGTCGGGCGCACGTGTCTACATTTAGTTCCGTTCAGGCCTCGTCTGAGATCATCCAAATGTGAAGAGACGTCGTCGCGTCTGCTATATTATATCGCCAGTCTAGTGCAAGAAGGGCGTATGAGCGAAGCTTGTACACACTTCGCACGGCCTTTTTGCTCCAGTCCATCGATATCTAACCGGAGTATATTTTTCGTCGTCAGAACCGCTTTGTCCTGTTTGCTTACCGTGTTAAATCGTGCATTAACCTCGTCTATTATCTCGTATCTAATGCATATATGAATAATCTCGAATATTCATGACGACGAGCTCGTGGGAGGTCGGGACGATCCACTCTTAACTACACCTCATCCAGGCTACTCAAACACACATGTCTGGGGAGAGAGGTTACGCAATTTTCGAACAACTTTGTTAATGTGGTCTTTGAGATCGCTCGGTATTTCCGTCTGCCATAAGTTCGTCATTTGAATTCGCCGAATGAAACAATGATGCTCGTCGCGTTCTCATTTCCATGATCGCTGATACATTTCTCCATTTAAAAGATGCACACTTTTTATGAAAATTTATCTATTGATGATCCCAAATTCTATATATAAAATACAAGCAGGTTATTATGGCTTCGCGCCGTCGCTATTATCTATGGAGCTTACAAATCAGAAATTAGGATTTCCAAAGATTTACTCGAAATACGTCACTGACGATTTGAAAGTCTCATTTCGCCGACTAGATTTGACGTCATTCGGGAAATACGTCACCTCCGATTTTTAAATTCCACTTTCTAACCGGCATTGATGTATTTCCGGTATGACGTCACTTCCGGTCGAAACATGAGTTTTTCGGACTGGAAGTGGCGTAGTTCCTGTCGAAATATTAGTTTTGTTTTGCACATAACGATAGTGCACGGCGCTGTGGTGCACCGCATTATTGTGCACACAACTCACCGCGACGCGCAGGATGAAACCACAATAGTATAACAGGGGGACAGTTATGAGAGCCTGGGATGGAGGCCCCCTAGATTCTTGAAAATTGGATAAAAAAAACAAAGAAACAAATAACTTTCAAAAATATATATAATAATTAGATATAAGACACATCAGATCAATCAAGGTTATTACACAAATTACACAAGGAATTACACGCAACAATTAACATACACAAAAAGACATTAAAACTATCTCCGACCCATCGGGAGGTGCGATGCGAAATTCCGGCCGGGACCGCGATGACGCTCTCTTTAATGACAATATTTGCTGACACATTTTTTAGACATTACATAACTGTCTCGCAGCGTGCTCGGAGCATTCTTACACTCACAGTACGAAACCGAATTAATATAATCAATTTTTTTTTATTACATACGATAATACTTATCGTCGCGCATGCACGCGATAGCGAACGTATTCTGAGAAGACACTTCGGGCTGTGTATACAGCAGGGGAACAACATTGACGTAATAATCCGGTGAGGATGTGCATCGATACCACGATGTAGTCGAACAGCTGATCAAACTGTTGACATTCAGGGCGGAGAAGGAAATGTGATCGAAAGATCAGGAAGCGGGTGTTCATGCCGCGCGAGCGGTTAGGGGAGGTTGTTCCATGACTAGAGGATGTTGTACTACGAGAGATTCGCCGGGCGTATCGAGTATATCGACTCCCCTCGAGAATCTCGTCGATACTCGAAATCGATGTTCTCGAAGCGTTCACGAGATACGAACCGGCTCGATATAGGTGTTTAAGGGTTTTCCGATCGGCTGCCGTTCGGGCCGTCCGAGAGTCTATGCGGGAGACGTAGCGAACACGCGAGCCGGGGGATGGATGAGAATTCTTTTTATAGCACGTTCACCGATTTTTATGGAAGAACAGCTTCTGGCTCGTTTCCTACGCGCACGCCAAGGGACTTTGCTCCGCACAGTGTCTGCCTTTCCGATGGGGATGCCGAGGATGGCCGTGGGTCGTTAGTTATCGTAGGAAGACAGTGAAAAACAAGAGGAGGAAGAAGAGGACGAAGAAGAAGAACAACAAAAAAGACTGACGCTCGTCTCCCTGGCTCAAGACTTTCTCATTTCTTCAGTCCCTGCTTTCTACGTCTCGACTTCGACGACGGTGAGCCGCGAAGACTCGCCGGGTCTTCTCTAATGGTTCAACTTGCGTTCGGATCTTTTTTTTTCCTCTTCTTTTCTCTTCGCGTCCGAGGTTTGCCGTGACGGATACGGCACACTTACATGGTATTCGATCAAGATTGTTTCAAAGACCGGATATTCGCTGTGCGCAGCATAAAAAACGTTCGTGTGCTTAAAAAAAACATCGCTTGTCCATTAAGGGCCGCAGAGGATTCTCTTGTTGCTTGTAAATCTTGTCTTTGTCAACAAAACGTGTGTTTATTTTTTGGTAATTGGTAACGTCTGCGGATAATACATGTCCGATGGTTTAAAAAATTACCTGAAAATTGACTATACTGACAAAAAATGGCAATGATTCAAGACAAATTTGCTTGCGGGCTGCCAAAGAAAACAGAATTTTGTTTCAATTCCACTTTCAATTCGTACCGGATATTCAATCCGTCATACCGGATTGAAACGATAACATGCTACCTTGACAGTCTTGGCGTCGGTGTTTCAATATCATATGGAATTGTAAGCATTGAAACTAGAATTGAAACAAATATATTTTTTCTTTGGCAGCCCGCAAGCGAATTGTTTTCCGTGTAATACCGCATCCAGAAAAATAATTTATTTGACGACCACAATTTATTTGGTTGAAGTAAAATATTTATTTGATTGAAATAAATACTTTAATCAAACCAAATAAATGGTGGCCGTCAAATAAATAATTTTTCTGTATTTCTGTATTTTTCTATACCTAAAATTTTTTTTCAGTTTGAAAACGTTTAAAAAAACGTCCGTCCAAAAGACATTTCTTGTCCATTAAGGTCCATAGTTGTTTCAATTGTTGTTTGTACAATTGTCATCGCCAACATAACGTGTTTTTATTTTTTTTTAATTGCTAACGACTGCGGACAATAAATGTCCGATGATTAAAAAAATACCTACATTGTAAAAAAAAATTGTTTGGAAATGAATGAACAGTATTGGAAGCTTTTTTACAGAAACCGTATCTGAAATTTGAAACACATGTGCGTTGCAATTTTACAGTAAAATTTGTATGTTTCATTAACATTTTTGTAAATTTTAAGCAAAAGATTTGTAATATTAATATGTGGTATTTTTATTTTACAAGCAAAGTACACTAATGTTTAATTACCATGTTAGCAAATTTCAAGTGCCAGTACATTACATTTACAATGTTTTTGTACAGTGTAAAAATTGCCTCTGGGGACTTGGTTAGAGTTTTCTTCGTGACCGAGTAATCTTATATAGATACAATTCCACCCATGTCCATTACTCCTGTGATTAGACACGAAGATATTCCCCTCGTTCCACAGACCCGCCCGTTCAATTGATCCCCCTTTAATGACAAAAGTTGGCGAATCTCTTTCCATCCGCTCGAACTTTTAATCTCTCGATAGTGCTCTCAACACTTTAGGCTTGTCTTCGCGTGGACTTTTGTCGTCACGCCGTTGGGAACGACACTCGCCCGACGTATCTCGGTATTTCTCTTTTCGAGTTTCATTCCCAGAGGCGCGTCAAAAATCTCGCGTCCATTCGCATCACGTACATTCGTTCGCGATTCCACCTGGAATGACAGACGTTTTCAGTCACACTGCACGGCCTCCCAGCCTACACGAGACCGATCATTCAGAGTCAGAAAAAAAATGCCAAAGACCACATCGCGAATACAAATTCGTCCTATCGCTCGCACCTCTTTTTTACGTCGTTATCCGGCAATAAATACGCAAAAACGGAAAAGTAGCGGAGAACTCCTAGATGACAATTTTCGCAAATGACAACTCAGGAAAAATGTTTAATTGCGGGTGTCTGAAGGATAATTCCGCAGAGACACACCAGACTCGTCCGGCGTTGCATCTTTCGAGCACGTCACGGTTCATTATTCCGGCTTCAGGAAATTTTCTCTCGCAAAAAAGGAAATAAAGGAACGCTTAAACTTCTTTTGAAACGGGATTTACAATGCCTTCTGCCAGGAAGCCAGGAAACAAATTTGCGTACCTTGAAAACGGTTCCCACGAAACGTTAAGTCAATAATATCAATAATAAAAATCTTAGCGCGTCAGAAAAAAAAAACACAAATTGTGGACACGCTATCGTAACAGTAGGTCTCTGACTACGCCTCTCGATAGGAAATCTATAAAACAAATGTCAGAGACAAAAACATTGCGGCAGGTATATCCTATTTCATGCCCGTTTCGTTCACGACAGCCGGTTGTTTATTGACATGCGTTTCGTTATGACGTAACGAGACCGCCTCGTCATGCACGAGTGGTTTAACGTGTCGGTATCAGTGAGACATGAATCGCGGAGTAAAGACAGAGGCATTTTGAACGATGAAAGTGGATAGGGAGCGAGAGAAGGCGAGCATGCCCGGCAGTGTAGGCGAGCATGGTATAGAGTTCGCAAGAGGGCACCGACTGTACTGGCTCAGTCCAACAGCACGAGCCACGTCGTTCGGATGTTTCTCTCTTCCCGTTCGCTCGCTGGCTGCTTCTGCTTAACCCCTCCGTAAATTTGCAACTCAAATGTTCCACCCCTCACGAGTGAGGCTTTCGTTATCCTTAATCAACTAAAATTATTTAATGGTCATTTAAAAAATATATATTAAAAGAAATCGTTCGATTGGTCGGTCGTTAATTGTATATAAATTCCTATAGCGTCGAATTTAGTGGTTCAGCGACACTGAGGTTCGCGTACAATTAGTTTAAACGGTAAACGTGTAAGTGAAACGCACAGTGGCATCCTGGATTTTCGTGTTTCAGCCATTGTTGTCGGGGAGAATTGCTGAAATTGTTTTATCCGTATAAAAAGGTAAATATACATTTTGATCTTTCATGGCGATTACAGATCCCAGCTCACTTTTGGTATAACACTCGATATTTCGGTCGAAATTGTTGATACTGAGGAGAATTGGGATCTTAACATTTAGTGACTTTTGAAATAATTTTTAACGTATAAAAAATTGAGCACTTGGAGTCTATCGTCAGGTTAAAAAATCTAGATTAAGGAAATCCTTGTCCGTATCCGACGGATGGTTTGAAGCATCGCGACATTGCGAATTCGGAAACTTTTCACCGGGAATTCAGTGACTCTGACCTTTTTTTATGTGTTGCTCTCCTCTGTGTAGTAACATTAAGGCCACGCTCCTGGGCGAAACTCTTTCGCCCGTGTAACGGGCTCGAGCGAATCGTTGGGGAAATTCAGCGAACGAGAACCTTAAACGAACGATTCATAGATTTTTATTTGATTACAAGACTACGACTGTAATAGTTGTGAATTTACATTTATTATGCACCCACGGATAAAAGAATACTTGTATCATAGTGATCTTGGCGGTGGTACATACTGATGGTATATGCTATATTATATACACATATGTTATATGTCATGCGGTGGAATTATATAGAGCATTTTTGTTCTTGCGATGAAGCATGTTTATCCGCTTCAAGCATTATTTTCTTTGGATGAACCTTCAATCTTTTTCCTCCTCGTCGGCGAACGATTCTCTTCTTGCCTGTTTCGCCGCGAGGGATTGAAAATAATGCATTGCATTAGAGGATTGGAGCTTCGGAAAATATTTCTCAACGGCTATATGTTACGCCGGCTGGAAAACGTACAAACCTTTGTCCGTCGTTGCGTTCCCGCGACGAATCTTTTGCATAATGATAAAAGTGGGTCAAGCTGTGCTTTCGTTCTGATTCGGAAAATTTTGCTAAATTCACAGATGCAGTCTAAAAATTATCTCCCTCCATAGCGCACTGTTTAATTTCCATTGCTTAGTTTGTTGTTCATTTTTTTATGAAAGTTTTTTTTCCATTGTGCTATATGGAACATAAATTCTCGACGACCATATTTTTTTTTAATCTCGTTAATACCTTTTTCACTGGTCTATGGAGTCAAAAAATCTACGGTAGGTAACATGGTTAAATAACAATTTCAAAGTGCACGGGTGAAACGCACTTAGGTCGTTGTAACACAATTTTCAGTGTAACAGCGTATCAGAGGAACGTTGTTGCGCTCTTTTGCATTTTTGTTTACTGCGCTCTCCTTTTATTATCATATCGTTTATAAACCAATTATTAAATATTGTAACGTTCCATTATTGCACTATTGTATTGTAAAATCAATACTTGTTTCATCTTTTTTTTGTACATTTTTATGTCATTCAACTATGCAATTCAAATATTTATATTGCTTTCGCCGTATATTCGTGAATTTCGATTCCACCCGCATCGGTCTCGTGTTCTCTCTGGGCATTGGTTGTTGTTATTATTATTACTCTTTGTAGTATTCTATGACGTGAATACTCCGCGTCGGGACTATGAGAACAGTTCCGTCGCTCCATGGCTCACGTTTTTATCCACACAAAACCGCCCCCGGCATGTTTGCTCATGTTTTTCGAGACGCGTAGGTAATTCCATTTATCTGCTGCAACGCTCCCTTCGAAAAATTCTGGCTGCACTGGCAAACAAGGACGAACAGCCGATGCTGCGGATGGCTAATACGGTACGCAGCGGGAATCGCATTTCCGAAAATTCACTCGAAAAAGTTTATCCGCAGGAAAAATCCTCGCCGACGAAGCGAATGTGGTACATCGGGGGTTAAAGGGTTAAACGTATTTTCGTAACGGGCGCTTGGCGGGGATCACGACGCATACAAGATTACGATCCGTCTGCGTCAAAGGGCGCGAGTTGGCCTTTGACTAACGTACTGCCTCTTCATTTTCATTCGCGACCCTCTTTCCCTGGGTCACCAAAGTCGAGAAGTAAAGGATCAATCGTCGTTACGCAAGGCTCGGCGGTAAAACTTGATGGTAGTACGGATAAAAGTATTGAGGTTCCCGGCGCCAGCGGAAACCATGGTGGCCGTTTTTTCCTCCTCGAAAAAATTCTCTGACTTCGTTGACTTTGCAATGACCAATTAAAAATCTTCCCTGACCAGACACCTAACGACGTCTATAAAAAAAATTAATGATTTAATTCTGTTCTTTATTTTTTAAATGTTCCTAATTTTTTATCATGGTTTCCTTTTATGTACTTTTAGTTATTTATAGAAGGTTTGTCGACAATTTACATTTTCCGTGACCAATTTTTAAATTCCCTGACTTTTCTCTGATTTCCTGACCAAGTTTTTTCCCTGACTTTTTCCGGTTTTCCCTGACCGCGGCCACCATGGGAAACGCTCCGTTTGAGTTTTGTTAATTCCGCGGAAGGGAGCAGCGAGCCTGCTGGGAAGTGGCAATTTATAAAGAGGTAATTAATTGCCGGGGCTCGGAACTGAGCAACAAACGGGCCACTTAGTCGGCATCGTTCATGCGCGGACGGATAAAGTCACTCTCGAATTCGCAGGCTACTCTAATCAAATATTGATGACCTTTTTGGTAGACGGTGTCGGCGATCGTAACAACAATAGACAGCACTCGGTTTCCTCTCAATTTCGTAATTATCAAACATAAAATGACTTCCCTACCTTGTTAATAATGAAACTTGGAATCATTTTTTTTTTGTTTTATTTTGTACATTGTCCGAATACACTGTATCCGTTGCAGAATTTTCACTAAACACCGCAGAATTTGAGTCATTTGCACAATAATAAAAAATCATCGGAACACCAGCAAGATTTTAGTGGTCATTTTGTTCCAAATATTCTTATACTGGGTTTACAATTCGGATATAAAAATTTGGAACACGTATCACAAATTGTAAATACGTGTCTATTGTAAATTTTTCATATCCCAAACCATCCATAAATACCTATCTAAATATGTTTTTGATGTAATAGCTACTATCTAAAAAAAATCACAGTCAGTATTAAAAAATAGTAATATAAATATTGTTAAAATCTCACTATAAATTTTTCTGGGTGCGAAAAATTTTCGTTAGCCACAGCGCGATTCGATTTCGGTTTCTGCGCTTCGATTATGGATATCTGTTTATATAACATGTCGCTCCACATTAAACGGGTAAGAGATTCTCAAGTACACTTCAGCTCGTCTCCGGCCGAGAGCACTTGGAATTGATTTAAAATATCCGTTCGGACAGAATATCGCTCCAGGGAAAATAATACCATGGGCGAATATGATATACGTTGTGTCTGTGGAGTTGTCGATCTGGCGCATGACGGAAGGGATTCGGAAGACCGGAAGAGGGATGAAAGGGAAGTGAAGACGCGCGGTGAGGGCTATAAAGGATGACAGATTCATGCTGAAGATGGACCGGATGCCCGGGGCGTCAGGAGAACACAACCACGAGATACAGAGGAAAAAACTCCCCCTCTCTTCATTTAACGAGGAGCTTATTGAGATTTATATATTTTTTATCTCCCTTATTTTCCATCTCACATTGTTTCTCGTTACGCCGCTATTCCCAGCCAAAAAACAACATTACATTCGGTTCACGAATTGTTGTGATAAGGGTGAACTTTTTAATTTTGGAAACAGAACTTTTTTTTTAGTTCAAAAGAGTTAAACATTTTTTTTCCATCGGCAAGAAATTTAGTTCTTACGCGACGATCCTACATGTGGCCCAACACATACATATCTGTATTTCCCTTTAATCATAAAAATGGTGTAAAATAAAAAAATTACTGCATTGTTAGGTAGGGTTCGTAATATTCGCTCAATATCCATATAAATATTAAATATTGTAACGAACATTGTAGTTACCTATTCGTTAAGACACACGGTATTAGTTAAGTTTGACATTAGACGAACGAACGGACGATCGATATGAGATCGATCGTTATGTTAGACAGTCTGGACTGAGACGTCCGACCGAACAGACGTGTGACAGTTCATGCTCGGGATATTAAGATGCGATTGTACAAATAATATCCGACCCCAAACTATATACGCGCGTTATTCATTCGCCCGGTCGTTGCAACATTTATATTAAATATTCGCTCAATATCGATCTTTTCGCAGCGAGAATTAGAGATCTGCAATTTCAATTTATCACACCGACGCGATACGAAGATCACTGGACGCGTGGGAAATGGAGAATTTAATCTCCAGCAAATCACAGCCACGGAACGTCATTACGAAATTGAAACCCTCAAATATGTAGATTCTATGTAATAATAGAATTTCCATAATTGTTGATGAATCATCGAAATTCAAGGATGATCAGGATGCCTTATTGATTTTACCACGCTGGGTTGCGCATATGTTTCGAGAGCAAGAGTGCACCCAAGCGTACCAGAACAAACTTTATCCCGGGCTTGTAACATAAAGCAACCTGCATTATGCAATCGGGAAACCGAACCGTACATCGATCTCTCAGAGAGAGTGACAGGGGAACAGACAAATAAAAAATTTAAATCTCAAAATTAACCGTGGGGCAAAGTATAGTGCATGAATTATATATGATATCAGCGTTTCCCCGCTCGCCGAGACTTCAATATTTTATACGCTGCCTCGGTAAGCCTGGGATGCAAAGCCTGGGATAACGATCAAAGAAACCTAAGAACTTCCATGTTCACCGGTGTTATCAAGAATCCCCTCTCCATTCTCGATGCACACGTCACTGGATTACCTCCCGAGCTCCCATTCACCGGAGACGAATGCTGTCAGCAGAATCTTCATCCTCCGGGGCCGATGCAATCTTGCGAATTATCCCAAGCATCGGTTCCCCCGTGACACCGGAACGGAATAGAGACATTTACCTCGACGATATTCCTCAGCCAAACATCTCATCCCGTCGTCGTTTGACCTGCTTCCATCCCGTAACTTTCTACCTCACAAACAACATCCGGGAATTGTGCGATTTTTTTCACCCACCATATTTTTTTTACTGGTACATTTCATCCTCAGCAGATTTAATAAATAACCGGCGAGATGCGGGAAGTTTATCTTCAAAAACTCGCGTTAACTTTTTTTTTTTTATTGTTCCAATTCCACCGTATACCCTGTCGGATTTTTACGAAACCCCATCCCGATTCCCCCCTAGCACTCCCTACCCGCACTCAGCTAAGCTACCTAACTTCCATTGCATCCGTAGCCGACTTAGCTACACTGTACCGCA